>JALMQS010000099.1:22660546-22709623 GCA_024734495.1 Forficula auricularia
CGATGCTACGTGTTCCCTGTGCTTCTGTATGGATCTGAGACATGGACGGTTACAGAAGCAGATAGTAAAAGATTGGACGATTTGAAATGTGGGGGGAACGCCCCCTGACCCCCAACCCACGAATCAAACCCTCATACCCCCCCCCACTCCAGCGAGCACCCCAGTTCCCGCGCCCGTACTAACGCCCACCCCGCACCTGCAAGCCACCACGCCTAACCACACCCATGCCCCCTCTGACCCTAACCTAAACCCCCACTCCACCCTGCACCACCCCGCACCCCACCATTTCCCGGACATCACCCTGCACCCCACTCCCCACCCGTAACACCCCACTAAGCCTCTGGATCCTCACCTGAACCCCCGCACCAGCACACCACCCCGTACCCACCCCCCGCATCTAGTTTTTGCATTTCTAGCCTTCTAGTGACCCACAGATGATGTATACAAAATTTGGTTGAGTTTGGTCCAAGAGCAAGAATTTTCAAATTTTGACCTCTCCCTCCTTTTTGGGTGGTTTTTAGGAGAAATTTTGTCAGAAATAACATCCCCTACAACTTTGTTTATAATAAAATCTGCCGTAGGGTTAATAGTTTAGAGTTATTTGATAATTTTTATATCGTAGTTTCTCCCCACAAACCCCTTTGGGGTCAAAAATATCAAAACGTTATATAGCTAAAAACGTAAGTTAGAAGACTTCTAATACAAATGTGAAATTTCATAATAATCCCTTCAGCCGTTTTTATGTGAATCGTGAGCAACTTTTCGGAAACGACGGAAACATACAGATATACATACAGACATACATACAGACATACATACAGACATACATACATACATACAGGAATTTTGTTGAGAGTGTTTTCGTTCATAACTTTGCTTGAAACGAGTGCAACCAAAATTTGGCGTGATTTTGAGCAATGTTCAGACAAAACCTAATTTCATATATATAGATATCGTATTGTCCAAATGGATATGTTTCTAACTTGACTCCAGCTATATTTTTCTAACTTGAAACTTTTTTATTGATAGTTCTTAGTCAGTTTATCCATCAAAAGTATAAAGACTAGTCATTCGTGATGACCAGCGCGCTCGATAAAATAAAGTGGAACTGAAATTCTTCAGCACTTGAAAACCAACAATTCAATGGAAATTGGTCTCTGTGACATTTTCACGTTTATCTTGTATATAGAAATAACATAATAATATCGCAAAGAAAATAACAAAATTATTATTTGAATTAAAATATTATTTATTAAATAGTACGAAGCAATTTTTAAAATAATAATTTGGTATATTTACATACGGTACATTATATTCCGACTGTTTTTCTCTTATATTGTGAATTGTAAATTACAAGGAAAAGTGAAACAATCTTATTAAAGATGTTTCACCTTGCACCAACACCACAATCTCTACTGATTAGAAAAGTGAAACTCTTATTAAGAACTGGTACGCTGATTGTCGGTGAATTTTTTACTTTCACATTTATTTTCTATATAAAAGAGTAATGTGAATTATTGCAATAGCCTGCCTGCGTCCTGACACTTTGAGAGCTTGTATCTCGGAGATGAAAAAGTTAATTTCATTTCGTCGCTTCTAGTTGGAAGGAATTGATGCCCTTAATAGTTTGAAAGTGGATTTAGAACATAAAACGGAGAATTGTGGTTCCCAGAGATCAAAAAGAGGTCAAAAATCCATTGTTCTGTGTGTACGTATTTATGCTCCAACAGAGAAGTCAGAACCCACAGTGACATCTAACATTTAATTTTATTGCGAAACTCTAAAAGAGAAAAGAGAAATAGATTTTAGAAGTAGCCTATGAGTATCCGGAAGTTGCCGATAGGGTTTTCTTTTTTCAGCAGGGATAATTCAATTCCATTATAATCTTTCATATATTTCAAAAGATTATAGATTTATCAGACAGTAGACATTAACTAAACACGTATTAGTTGAATAAAAGATTTCTACTGTCGATGGTAACAGAATTGTTTTGTTTGGTTAAAAATAAAATAAAATGGAAGTTTCGCTTAAATAAAATAATTTTTAATTATTTCTAGAGACTCATAGTTTGAAGGCATTGCCTCATCATCAGTTCACATCACAAATATTTCAAATTAGTTGTACAAATTTTGATTTATACATAGAAAATTTTGAAAAATAGTCGTCTTTTTCATGTTTCTTCTGGGAGATTAGAATATATTCTAATCTCCCAAGAGAAACATGAAGAAAAAGACATTATATATTTTTCAAAATTTTCTATGTATAAATCTATAATTTGTAACTAATTTGAAATATTTGATGACTGATGATGAAGGCAGCCTTCGAACTATAGTCTCTAGAAATTTAATTAAAATTATTTTATTTAAAAACAGAACATTCCCATTTTATTTTATTTTTAACCTAAAATAACTAAACACGGTTTTATTTAAATAAAGTATTTTAGAAAAGTTTATGCCTAGTGACATAAATAAATTGAAAGAAAAGTATGTGCTTTTTCAAGACTTGAGTATTCTTCTGTAATTTCAATTTAATAGAATTCTCATTATTTTTCAAATTTGACGTTGAATTTTTTAAAGATAGGAGTAAATAAAATATTATATTTAATATTAATATTAATCATATTAAATATAATATTTATTTACTCTTATCTTTATTACTTCACCAACACCACAATCTCTGATAATTGTTGAATTTTTGAAACATGGTATTAAAATATCTGAATTTTGAAAATTCACAACATCCATGGACCGAACGCCACTGATATATAACCTATAATCCAGTCAAAATAGACATCTAGGCTTACAAATAATTGCGTAGAGCTGAAAATTGGTACAGGTCCTAAATACACTATTACAAATGAAATATTAAAAATCCCCATCTTCCCAACCTCTGCAAAAAAATTTATCCAAGGTCAAAAATATCAGTTTTTCGCATTTTTCTCGTAAACAGTAAATGTTATCGTATAAATAGCCAAGACAAAAGTTGTAGAACAGCAATTCTCTAGAAACATTGTTTGTTTTAGATTTTTTTTCTACGAATCACCATCCCTGAGATATAGCGATTCCAAAAGTTGAAACGTCGTACTCTACATATAATATGCACACATAGTCCAGTATATAGAGGATCCAAAAAGTGGTTCAGCTTACATTAATTAGGGGAAACTAGATTAAATTTGCTACAATTCAAACAAAGTTTCATCTTAATTGGATAATGGTAATCAGTGCCGCAATGAGGTTAAAATTTTGGATGAAAAAACTGCAATTTTTTCAAATTATCGCGTTTTTCTTCATAAAATGAAAACCACTTATCCTAGAAACTTGATTATTATCTCATTCTCTATGAAATATTGTTTACTTGAACGTTTACCCGGACTACTTTTTGGTTAAAACTTACATTTATAAACATCCAGCATTTTCCGGACAGGATATGATCTGAATCCGCAAAAGTATCATGGAAAATGCTGGATATCAAGTAATTTATATTTTTAAAATTTTAATTTTTATCTCGGATAATAGACATGTTATTTTATTTGTTGAATAATTGATATGTACCTGGAGCCACCGAGCGATGCTCGTCAACTTTTTGCTTCAGTTAAAAGTTATATATTAATATTATTTTTAATTTAAAATTCTGATAAAAACCACCCCATCACTGCACACCACCCCGACACCCCACCCCCGTACCGCCCCGCACCTGGGTCCCGAACCCGCCACTCCACCAACCCCGCACCCCACCTCCTGCACCACCCACCCCCTCCCCCAGTTTTTGCATTTCTAGTTGTCTAGTTTCCCACAGATTATGTATATATAGGTATCTATATAAATAAATTACGTATAATTTTTTTTTTTTAATTAAATAACAAAATATCGAGTTTTATAATAATAAATTAAATTGGCAAATTCTAATATATAATCATATTTATTATTAACTCTTTGTGGTATTTAATACTCGAATTTATAATCAATTAAATTGTTTAATTTTAACATGTATATTAATATTTGCTATAAAGTATTCGTGGGTTTTAAAATTAAAAAACCAATTAATAAATGAAAGATAATTAAAAATTTAAACAAACTTTTTTATTGAGATTTTCATCTATAAAAAATTACTTTAATTAAGAAAAGATCAATTAAGATAAAATTTGTCGAGCTCCAAACCTAGCCAGATCGTTTTCTCATCCTCTAAACTTGTTAATACAGTTGGTTTCATCAAAATCGGTAGAGCCGTTTTCAAAATAGATCTAAGATAGAAACAAATAAATATACATACAAATATACAAACAAATAAATATATAAACAAACAATTTTTGCTCGTTTAATAAGAATAGATAGATATAAATTCATAATTTGATTATATAAAAAATATTACTTAAAAATTAAATCTTATTTAATATGAAATGTTCATAGATTAATTTGTAGTAAAAAGATTTATCCGGAAAAGATAATCCTATAAAACATAGATGTGTGCATGAAAAACAGAGACTCTGGATATAGAATGCATTGGTATTAATTTCCACACACACAGAGAGCGGGAACAAGAGTGTTTCCTTTGGTTAAATTAAAGTCGAGACAGCTGAAAGCGGGCGGAAATAGGAATTAATTCAGCCTGTAATTGCCTGACTCTATATATATATATACATAGATGGGACAGACATGGGATCGGGTTCACAGAGAAAACCTTATTTCTATTTCCCACTCGCCTTTCAGATACTTTTAAGTGAATTTGGAGAAAGAGAAATTTACTACTCTAGGAATTAACTGGAAATAAAGGAAACAAAAAACAACAACAAATCGTTTTAATCAAGAATCTTCAGGGCCGTCATGATAATTTAAACAGTAAGCTAACTCTGGGATAAATCTTAAATAAATTACTATTTACTCATTGACAATCTCCTTTCGAATTTGTTCTCTCAATGCTCTTCATTATTGTAGAATGTACACTTTATTTTATCAAATGATCAAATGTAATTTTATTAAATTTTTAACCGACGAAAGGAAGAGGTTATCAGTTCAAAGGAATGTCTGTTTTTTTTTTGTGTTTGAACATTTATTTCTCTTTACATTGTCGACCGATTTGGATGATTTTTTTTTAGTCTCGTACCCGATTGGTCCCATTTTTTTTCATTGGTATTGGACCTTTTTTGTTATGTATGTTCACGCATGACTTCTTTGTTTATGGACCTATTTCGATGATTATTTTTTTATTGGAAATGAGATACCTTAGGGGTGATCCCATATTAATTTTGTTAAGTTCTAATGATATTATCAATGACAAAATAACGGAAATCTCCAATTCTTTTGAGCAAATAATCGAAATTATAATAAATAAAATATTATATAAAAAAAAAAACAATCTTAAAACGTTCATTTAAAACCCCCTAACTTTTTGAGATTGAATTGAATTTTATTATCAATTTCTGATTCATTAGCTTGATTCTTTCTCTTACGAGATGTTTGCAAGGTATTATCATAAATCAGTATTAATAACATCACTAAAAAGAGAAAAATAAAAATAATTTTTAGAAAAAAAAACAGACTTCAAAAAAATTAAATCCAACAAATAAAATAATAAAAAATAAAAAATGAAATAAAATGCACTAAAAGGTATAAAATAATTATCTAATTTAGTTACAACTAATCGATGAAATTGTTAGATGAAATCACTTTTTGTAGTCGGTGCCAAACAAACTATATAAGCGAGCTTACCCGATGTTGTCTTCATTACCCGCCAAACGTACTAAGATCCGTCGAGTGCGATTCATAAAATGTATGTTTGGCACCGACTTCAAAAAGAAAAAATATTTGAATTTTTTTTGGAAATATTAGCTAATTTAAAAACGTATTTTGATAGTGGTTATTTATTTAATATTTTAATCATATATGTCCCATCTTGATTTACCTAATCTTTGCCTATTAATTAATGGCATTATTGATAGCTATTATAGTAGATTAGTTCAATTTATCGATCGGAGAATTTACCACTGCTCGAAGCCCCTAGAAACTTAATGAATTGGACTATATCTAACTTTCTGAGATTTGGCAGGTGATCCCGGCTCTTCCTTCCTTCTACTCTGTTCTTTTCACGATGGAGGGGCCAGCCCATACAGGCCTTTAAGGGATGCACCTTCTGGTATATCTCCTTCTCACATCAATATCATTAAAAAAAAAAAAAAAAAATTAAGATTCGACATATACTACTATACTTTTGGACAAATTACAGACATTTCTAAATAGATAGATAGAGAAGATTCTTTATTTGTTCTGAACAATTTGTTATACAAATGGAAAATCAGAGAAAACAACCAGATAATTCGCAGATTCAACACAAAATATGAAAAAGCAACCATAAAAAAATTACACTGCGTAATATACAAAAAATCGAGAATAAATAAACACAATTCAAATTGCATAGAAAATCAAAAAAATCAATCAATACAACGTATAGAAAAATCAGAAAAATAAATAAACATAACATAAAAAGTACAGAAAGTTGAAAAAATAAATTAATACAATACAATGTGCAAAAAAATCAAAATTGAAAATAAATAAATATAATACAAGGCGACTCTGGGTCAGTGGCTAGAGTGTCGGATCGCTGACTCGAAGTAGGCTGCTTCGAGACCGCGTCTCGGAAGTTATTTGCAGTCTCCTCCTCTTGGAAAGCAATGAAAACCTACCAAGAATATAATTTCCTAGTAAACCTCTCCAAATTAGCCGATCGGAACCGGCGTTAAAAAGTAGGCCCCGTATATCTGTGTAAAACAACTAAACACACTCAGCACAGGTATATATGGAGAGGCAGTGACGCCCGTTTCGGGTATGACACTCGAGGAAGAATGATACAAAAAAAATTAATATAATACAAAGCGTACAGAAATTATAAATAAATACACAATACAAAATGTATAAAATATCAAAAAATAAGTCAATAAAATACACAAGTGCAAAAAAACAAAAAAAAATAAAATAAACATAATACAAAATGCATCAAAATTCAGAAATAAATAGATACATAAAAAATTTGCAAAAATAGAAAATAAATAAACACAACAGAATATACAAAAAATAAATAAATAAATATATAAACAAGTTCAATAGAAAATAACAGAAGAAATTTCTAAATAAGAACAAAGAAACAAAAATTAAAATTTTGGGGTAAATTCAATAAATAGGTACTCTGGATATACAGAGTAAATTTTGATTGATTAATCAAAGCCTAATTTAAATTTAAATTAACAAAGATTGATTTTCATGAACATATTAGAAACTTATGTAAATTATTTAGTTTGTTAATTGTTTTTAAAAATGTTTCCCTTGTTTTACTCATCATATTTTATTAGGAGAGAAAAAACTTTGAAAAGAATTTCTCTTTCTTCAGCGCCTATTGTCTAAAGTTCTATCTCTTGGAAGAAAAAAATAGAGATCATAACTCTTAAAGAAAAAGAAAAAAAATTCGAAATATGTCTCGGCATCCCTATAATTTATATAAAGAGATCTTTTGATAATTTATTTTACTTATTTAAAAGATTAATATTTATCTAAAAATAATAATCTCTGGTTAGCTGCGACATTAAATAAAACCAACTGCGAAGCCCGCCTTCGGGAGCATCTTCTTGGCAAGGAGCTAACCCCCCTGGATTGCCAAGTGGATTTTAAAATAATAATTTAAGTTAATTAATTTTAATAAATTTTATTTGTCATGAACTATTAGTGAGTTTTAAAATTAAAAAAATCACGCCGGCTTCGTCACGCAAGCCGTTTATTATTTAAAGTGAATTGCCTTACTTTAATATATAATATTATTTATAATTACCTATTCGTGGGATTTAAAATTAAAAAAACATTAGATAGAGTACTATGATGTTTTATTATTCAATATTTGTTCTTAAATGAGGCAATTAAAACCGTGAGAACAGTTAGAATGTTCTCGTAAGGAGAAAAGACTTAAAAAAACAAAATCTTTTATGTCCTTATCAATCTTTTTATTTTTAAACTGGGAGACAGTTTCGGCCGACACTCTCAAGCCATCATCAGTCTAAAAAGTACAAATACATAAACTTTACAATTGCAAATACAATCAAGAAACAAATATATATAAAGATCAGTCCACTCACCCTCAGTTTTCAATAGTACATTGGTAATATTATTTTTATTTTTACATTTTCTTTGCAATTCAGCAAAATTCCAACATCTGTTGTTATAGATGAGAGTAACAAATGCAATTCTATAAAATTGAAAAAATATATAAAGACATTTTTTCTTTGTCATATTATTTAAAATTAGGTTCATTATTTGAAATGCTCTCTCACCTTGATTACCAATCAGGGCATGAAATTATTACGGATTTATATACAAAACCATCCAAATCCAATAGGATGATTAAGTATAACTCATATCATCCTTTAGCACAAAAAATATCTATCATATATGGTGAAATGAATAGAATATGTCGGATATCTCATTCTTCTTTTCTTCAAAAAAATTTGAATGATTTCACCATTAAATGTGTACAGAATGGTTATCCGAGAGAGTTGGTGGAAAATCTAAGAAGAAGATACTATGTTAAAGAGTGGAAAAAAAGAAAAATACAAGAAAATCCATTGAGATTCATGGGATCGTTAACATACGTACCAATATTAACCGATATGATAGTGAGAATGTTTAGGGTGGCAGGTGTAATGCTGGCTAAACGCCCTGTAAAACCCCTGTTATCTTTGTATCGGGTTCCAACTGTCAAGGATGTTTATAATGAAAACAATGTCGTATATGAGATAAAATGCAAAGACTGTGATAGAACATACATAGGAGAAACAAAGAGAATGCTAAGGACAAGGGTCATTGAACATGACAAATCGGTAGTAAAAGGCAAATTAATATCTGCATTGGCCATTCACGCAATTGACTCAAATCATGAGTTTGATTTTAATGATGTCTCTATATTGTGCAGGGAGAGGGATGATTTCATACGTAAGATGAAAGAATCCCTACACATTCTGAGGAATAGAGACAAAGTAGTCAACTTTAAAGTAGACACTGAGAACAATGTCCGATACTATAGCGACCTAATAAGCAAACTAATAAGCTGAATTGTATATGTTCATAAAAATAAGTTGGTTGTTTCCTGAGTGTGATTTTTTGGGAGCGGTGTAGTGTGTTGACTTTTCCTGAGGTTTTGCTCTCTACTGTTTGATGGAAACTGTATAATTATAGTACCTTTGTTGAAAATTATTAATGTTGTATATCTTGTTTTGTATGAATTTTTTGATTTTGAAGACTGGGGTTTTAATTTAATTGTGTTGGCAGCTGGTATAACGTCATACACTATTTTTATTTTTATATTAAAAATAGAAAAGTTTTATATAGAATGAAATTGAATTGATCAAAGAGTGAAAAATTATAATTTGTCCTAAAATTTGATACGGGAGAATATTGTGAATGTAAATAATTGAATGTTACAATTGTATTTTAAAAAAATTTTGTGCTATAATAAAAACAAGTGTGTGATTGGTAATCAAGGTGAGAGAGCATTTCAAATAATGAACCTAATTTTAAATAATATGACAAAGAAAAAATGTCTTTATATATTTTTTCAATTTTATAGAATTGCATTTGTTACTCTCATCTATAACAACAGATGTTGGAATTTTGCTGAATTGCAAAGAAAATGTAAAAATAAAAATAATATTACCAATGTACTATTGAAAACTGAGGGTGAGTGGACTGATCTTTATATATATTTGTTTCTTGATTGTATTTGCAATTGTAAAGTTTATGTATTTGTACTTTTTAGACTGATGATGGCTTGAGAGTGTCGGCCGAAACTGTCTCCCAGTTTAAAAATAAAAAGATTGATAAGGACATAAAAGATTTTGTTTTTTTAAGTCTTTTCTCCTTACGAGAACATTCTAACTGTTCTCACGGTTTTAATTGCCTCATTTAAGAACAAATATTGAATTAAAAAAACAATTATAATTAAAAGAAAATTGAAAAAATGTAATTATACATTTTTATTGACACACCACCTGTGAATAATTATTTGAATTAACAAAAATCTATCAAAATATCCCAAGATGAGACTCTTACAAATCGAATTGTCAACCCACAAACACCCTGAATTTCATCGGAATCGCTAGAGCCGTTTTCGAGAAACTGGTTATTTATATATATATATATATATACCTATCTATAATTTTTGCTCACTTAATAAGAGTAGATTTGAGCATCTCGACAAAAATCCATCAGTTTAAATATTTGAGTCTAGTACATTTTCCTGCCTTTTCAATGGTTTAGAAATAAATAATAAGAACTTATTTTCTCTCTGTAGTTATAATTATTATAATTAATTATTTTCTAAACACAAAACTTCAGAACAAGTTTTAAGCCGTAATAATAAGATAATAATAATCTCTATTGTGCACTTTCAATCTGTTTCTCGAAGGGTTAAATCAAATTGATCGCAAGATCGATTGTTTTGTATCCTATATACCTACTACAAATAAATTGAAAGCTTGTGCTCTTGAAATTAAACTTGGAAATTATTTGTTGCTTAGCTGTTTATTTCTATTATATTATGTATTTTACATATACCAATTGAAGAATTTTCTTTTTTGGTTTTTTAAATATTTACTTTTTAATATTCTGTATTGAAAAATTCAAAAGTTTTGACATACTAACTTAACTTTCTATGAATTTCGTGAATATCAGAGTCCAGACAAACACACATACATATGAGCTACTGTTATGACAACATCAGAGTTTTTGTTTGCATCCTTTCTTGACCAGAGTAAGGTTGACGAGTTGTTCATTTATCCTCGAACAATTATACGCATCGGAGAAATGGTCTTGGTAACGTGTCCTTGCGATCTGACCTCTTAGATTTGATTCTAATTAAAGGAGGAGATGTTTTGTTTTAAATAAAAGGATATTAATTATTTAATATAGACTGTTTTTATTATTTAATTAAAAGGTACATTTCTCTTTGCTGATGGCTAGAGAGCTTCAAATTTGTATCAGTTATTTTTCAACCCATTCTCATGTACTGCTTCTACTAAACTCCTCTGCTCAAATGACTTAAATCCTCCTTGCTTGTATGTTGAAAATTGCCCGACTTTTTGAGTAGAAATTCCCCAAAAACTTCTTATTAGTTGAATCCTTAATCATCAGGGCGTTAAAATATTGAAGCCCGCCTATTTTTTTAGAAATTTGTCTCTTAGAAAATTCCCACGCAAAGTCGAAAAACCCCAATGAATTTACTATTGACATCTGGTGTCAAAAGCCATCCGACAGTACTTATTTCTTAACACAAAATATGACAAGCTTACTTTAAACTAATAGAGGTTCAAAAAGTGGGAATTGTAAATTCCCACTTTGCTATTGTGAAAAAAGGCACGTTCCAGCATCAAAGGGAATGCCTCCTGCTACTCCAAAATATTACCCTTAAAAACAATTATATTTATTATTAAGGAAAAAAAATACTTTGAGTCCTGCCTTCATAACACTACAGACACACAGACAGACAGAAGCAAAATAATGGTTGAAATTTTTTTTCTCATGTTTTAGACATTTGAAAGCACAATCAGCGGGGAGTTCGTGGAAGGAGTGGTTGGAGATGGAAGAGAAAAGGGGGTTCAGGGGCAGAGGAATGCATCCAGGGGACGTAGCGTAGAGATTTTGTAAGAAATGTAATTTTTTACAAAAAAAGATCCTTCAAATCAAAAATTTAGGATGAGTGTATTATAAAAAATTGAAATTTCAATAGCTTTCAATATGAAAGAAGAAAGACTGAAAGATTTCACTTGGATCGTGTATTCAAATATGAAATAATCAAACCGAAAGTTTCTTTTTGCCTAAAATAGCAGATTTTTTATAAATTAAAGGAGAAAATAAGAGTGAGTAGGGTCGGATTGGCCGAGGGGATAGCGTACTAGCCTGCTAATTAAGTGTACCCGGGCTCTGATACCTAGATTGAAGATAGAATTTACTTATAAAATGAGACTATAGTTTCGAGGGCTTTGCTCTCTCTTCATCAGTCTATTACAATTGATTCACAGGAATTGATGAGTGAAAAACAATTAATTTTTTAGCACTTTTAATTTCGAATTCTCTTAAAGTTGTCATGATAGGATAAACGGGATCTTCCTTTATGCGAAAGACATCCTCCTATGTATTTCAAACGTATCAATATAATAGTTTTGGGATTCTATATCTCTATGTTCACCGACCTCCAGATTAAACGGCTTAACTGATTGACTTGAAATTTTAAACTCCTGAGAGGTCAAGTAAGCTATATGATTCATAAAAAGTGAACTTTTAGTCCCAATACCCATGCTTCCCAATGGATAAAGTAAAAAAGCAAAATCACATCAATAAAATTGAACTGAGTCAGCAAATCGGGAAAACTCGAATGTTTATCTGTTAAACTCTACCTTTACATTTTCTATTCTCTATCTATTTAAAGCTTATGTAAAAATTATTCTTTCAAACCTAGGTACTTGATGGCTTGCATGCCATTAGTTCTGGTGCGAGGATTCCATCAACGACTGGACTCGCCTAGCTCTTACGCAGCTTTCATTCTTCTGCGCACATTCAGTTGCCTAAATACAGGATCACCAACTTCATAAATCAAGTTCAAATTTAGACTACATTTTGACGATTTTAATTAGTACAGTTATTTATTTATATTTTATAATTCTTATACGTGCAAAAATCAATCCAACACTGTATAGCTTAATTCCTAAAACTGTGTGACGTATTCTAACATACCGTTTTTTTTTAAATTAATAAAGGTAATTTGTAATTTAATACATTTTTCTTAGATGTGTCAGTAATTTATTATTGTCATTTAGAACTAAAACCTTTGAATTTGTTTTCGGATGAGAGTTGATTTTTTTTTTCTAATCAATTAGCTAGTCTCCTACATGATGTAGCCTGCAGACTTTCCACTTATACTACATCAGTATTAGCAGCATTTCATTCATTTGCCCCGGTGCTAGTTTTATATGCAAATGTCTCGTTCGGGTGGGAAGAGGGCCACTGGTCACTGCTCGTTAAAGGCTTTCTTCACTTGCCCGAACCGCCCCCCCCCCCCCCCCCTAAAGTGCGTCACCTCAGATTGGAGTTAATCTACTCAGGCAGAGGTAGAAAAGGTTTATCATAGCATTCATTTTCATTTTGTTTGTGCAAGCTTTTAAACTTAAATAAATTCAAATAAAGGAAAAAAGGCTAGAATTTTAGTATAATTAAAAGAAAAAAAAATTAGAAAAGTATCCAAAAATAAGCTGATGTGTCCACCCACATGACTTTGCCATATACTTGGGCACTCTCTTATATTAATCACTAGCTGCAAGGCCCGCCTTCAGCGAACCTCATGCTAGCTAAGAGGATTCGCCCCCTGAACACTGAACACTCCCCTTTCTCCATCTCCAATCACTATCCACGCCACCAAGCCTCTCCTAAACCCCGGGACTTCTCCCTCGCCCAAGTGGCATAGCCAGAAAATTTTCATGAGGGGGGGGGGGGGGCATTCACAAAACAAAATATTTAGTTAGAATTTTTTTTTATTAAAACAAATAGGTACTTCAAGAAATTAAAAAATAACATAATTCTTGATTAAAGTAGGATTATTGCATCTAAAAATGAAAAAAATCCAAATTTAACAAAAAAAGAAGTAAAATTTAGAGGGTGAAATTTTTTTTGAATAATTTAAAAATCCTTTCTTGTTTGGATGTTATTAAAATGCTTTAAAATGTAAGTGATTTTTAAGAGTATTTATTAAAAAAAATTTGACTTCAAACACAGCTCCCTCGCTTGCACACTGTTAGGCACATTCCATTTACTTTTTAACCGACTTCAAAAAAGGAGGAGGTTCTCTATTCGACTGAATTTTTTTTGTCTATGTTACCTCATATCTCCGCCAATTGTAAACCGATTTTGAAAAAAAATTTGCAATGGGTTCAGTCTAGCTTCCGATTAGTCCCGTTTTTTTTCATTGGTATTAGACCTTTTTTGTTAGGTTTGTTTATGCCTAACTTCTTTGTTTATTAACCGATTTCGATTATTCTTTTTTTATTCGAAAGGGGGTATCTTAGGGATGGTGCCATATTAATTTGGTCAAGTTCTGATGATATGATCAACGACGAAATAGCGTAAATCTCCAATTCTTATGACCAAATAATCGAAATTATAATAAATAAAATATTTTATAAAAAATATATGTCACTATTAATAACATCACTAAAAATAGAAAAATAAAAACAATTTTTAAGAAAAAAATAAAACCGACTTCAAAAAAATTAAATGCAAAATATAAAATACACTAAAAGGTATAAAATAATGATTATCTTATTTAGTTACAACTAAACGACGTAATATTAACATGAAATTACTTTTTGAAGTCGGTGCCAAACAAACTATACCTATAAGCGAGCGTACCCGCCAAACGTACTAAGTAAGATCCGTCGAGTGCGATTCATAAAATGTATATGTTTGGCACCGACTTCAAAAAGTAATTTCATGTTAATATTTCGTCGTTTAGTTGTAACTAAATAAGATAATTATTTTATACCTTTTAGTGTATTTTATTTTGTTGCATTTAATTTTTTTGAAGTCGGTTTTATTTTTTTCTTAAAAATTATTTTTTCTACCGCGCAGTCACCGAATAAATTAGAGGGAACATTGATATTGTGTATTTACTAGTACTGGACTTGATTAACGATGCCTTCTCCAGTAAATGGCGGCCGATCTTTATCTTCTCCAGATATGCATTGGCTATGTTCCTCAAGGGTAGAGGGTATTGTTATAGGAGAGGAAGAAGCTAGCCATTAAGATTACTAATTAAATATAAGCTAAGATTAAATTTGGAACATACTAGTGGAAAGGGGTAGAGTTAAGAGATATGTTTTTCAGTCGATTTAAGGATATCATGACAAACTTTCGTTACTTTAACGAGCATTCGTTGCTGTGTTCAGACCTCTTTCTTGAGAGATTTGCCCAGCAGTGGAGCCTCTACAATAAACAGAAATACAGTGATTTGCCATCTAGTACATCCCCATAGAATAAAATACATCTTTCCTCAGTTCCGATTCACTTTTATGAGAAAATTTAATACCCCCGTTATCTTGTATTTAATCTCCATTTATTCTATTATGCCATAGTGTCTAATTCTCTCTCTCTCTCTTCGTCTCTATTTGAATCATGTTTAATACTTTTCCATCGGACAATTATTATTTTCCTCTTCAATGTTATCGGATTCAGATAAGTTGCCGAGCTAATAGGGCTTTAGTCTGATTAGCCAGCTTAATGTGTCCCAAAACACTCTCTCTCACAATCCCCTGACATATTATTTCTCTTTAAATATCATATTAGACAATAGAATAGATTTATACAAACATTTATTTCTCTTTACATCAATTAGACAATTATTGTTGAATAAAGTATTTTCTGAACTTGACTAAGTACTTCGCGTATTAAAAAAATAAAATAAGTAAATCAGAAAAAACGCCTTGTGAGAAAATCAACTCGTGTGTTCACCACACGATTTTCACATTTTCATTTATTTGAAGTCATCGCGACACTACTAATTTACACCCCCTTCCTTTATTTCGTTTTTGAGAAAGTAAAAAAAAAACGAAAAATCTTTCATGTTAATGTCCACTTCCGGTTTTCTGATTTCAACCAAAAGCTTGCTGTACTCCTTCTAGCTTAAGTTTTGAATTTCGTAGCTCTGAGACTTATGGTTGCGAAACGAAGGGGTGGGTAGATAAATACTCACTGACCAATGGATTTCGGATCCCTTTTTGGCCTCTCGGGACCACAATTTCCCCTTTTATGTCCTAAATTCGGTTTCCAACTATTAAGGGCAACGATTCCTTCCACCTAGAAGTTACAAAATTAAATTAACTTTTTTCATCTCTGAGATAGAAGCTCTCAAAGAGTCAGGGCCCAGACTGCCCATCGCAATACTCTCTATATTCTATAGAATATAAATGTGAAAGTAAAAATAATTATTTTAATTCTGAAATACGGTAAAAGAAACATTTTTTCAATGATTTATTTAGTTTTTGACCAATAAATTATAATATTATAGTTTCTCTCGTAGTACACGTTCTGATCAAGAATAGAACGATAAAAATAAAATCCCCCCTCCACCCCCACAAAAAAACATTTAAGAAACAACTTAATTTTTTGAAAAATGTTATTATTACGTTGAGACAATACCGTACAAAAATCCTGAATATGATTTTGTTAAGGGAGAATGGTGTTGGTTCTTAGTGAAACATATTTAAATAAAGTACGTAAAATTAAAAAAACTTTAAATAATTTAAAAATTTAAAAATGAACCTGTGTAAAACCTACCTAGAATTTTATATTTCTTTTATTTCTCTTATACTTATTTTATAATTCTTTAAATTTTCTTTTCTAGATCTGGATATGATTGTTTTTGGAACATGTGGTTCGCTTAATCTTCAGTATTTTTAAAACTCAAATATACAAAAAGATTATACTCTCTCAAGTGCTAATTGTTGTTGTTTTTTTGTTGTTTTTTGTAGTTGTATACCTGTTCCAGATCCAATTACTATTTTTACTTTACCTATGTTTGTTTTTGTGATTCGTTTTTTGAAATATCTCAAAAACGCCTGAAACTATTTTGATTAAAAAAAAATTGAGCGAAACAAGAGCGTTTTGCTCTACAAAAAACCACAATTGAATGAACATCGAAAAAATTATATTTTTCGAGATATTAATTAATTTATCAAAATGTCTGTTTCTTAGTACGTTACCAAATTTTGTGTACGCTCTAGCTCAAAAACTAGTGTGAACATCAATCAATATCACATTTATATTCTTTATTTTGAGATTAAGAGTTGATTAGATTTTGGTTCAAATCGAACCAAAAATTAAGGTAGGGGGGCTGTTAAAAAATTAAAATTAAAAATTTTCAAATAAAAAAAAAAAAAAAAAAACACGAGAAAAATGGATTTTACTATAAAAGAGACCTAGAATAAAAAAAAGAGAACCATTACTTTTTCTGGGACCACAACCCCGCGGGGGGGGGGCTTTAAAAAATAGATTTATCAATATACCTAACTTCAAGACCCTTTGATCGATTTGTACGAAATTTCGCATATGAACCCTATATGACCTTATGAAAATGAGTCACTATGTGAAATTGACAGTAAGCCAAAAGAGGGTGGCGGGGAGGGGGGGGCTTCAAAAATAATTTTAAAAAAAAAAATTTCCAAATAAAAATCATAGAAAGCTGATATTTATCATTTAAAAGGAGATGTAATAAATTGCTAAAGAGTCCAAAATTCGGACGAGGGGGGGATTCTTTTGCAAATGATTATAAATTATTTTATTAAATAATAATATTAAATGAGACGTTTAAAAGCAGAGTGGACCATACAACTTTTGGTTTTTTTATGAGAAATCCAGCAAAATAGAGGTAAAGGTTCGAGGCAAAAATGGTACCTGTGCTATAATCTAAAACAAGGGTGGCCAACCCACGTCCTGCCTTCAACATTTTTACGGCCCGCGAGATTCATCACACTGTTACAAAATATAGTTATTTTATAATGGCCAAATTAGGGAAAACCAATGTATTAAAAAAATGCATTAATTGTGCATCCATATATTGAAAAATTAGCTGTCGAAATGATTAGAAAAAATTAACTTTGATTTTGAATTAATATTCTTGCAAATATATGACCGAAATTGCCTGTTTTATTTATGAGTAATTGATTCGCAAATTGATGTTCAAATAACCAAATTGAGATCGATTTGCAAAAATTTTTTTTTAATTTATATTTATATATTTTTTATATTAAATTTTTTGTATTATTTATATATTTCTTTGCAAAGTGCGTTTATAATATAATATATTATTATTATATTATCTATGTTTACATGTAAGAATAATAGTAAACACAATATAAAAAATCATTATGTTTCAATTTTTCACTCTAAAAAATGTCTACACTGGGTCTAAATCTAATTTGTGGATATATACCAATTTTATATGCGGCCCGCTGAGTTATGATGCATTTCCAAAGCGGCCCGCAAGATCATTTGGGTTCGTCACCCCTGATCTAGAAGGACGTTTAAAAACTAAGTTTGGACCACTTTACCTATTTATTTTTATTAAAAACCTACTTAATTATAGAGGTTTATCGGCGAAAATGATATTTGTGTGTTGGTCCATTCTGCTTTTGAACGCATTAAATATAAGAGAGGGGACAGGTGTATGGTAAATTTATGTGGATGACCACATCAGTTTATTATTAGCTACACTGGTACTTCTCTCTGTATTTTTCGCTTTTCCCGGCCCAAGACTATACACTCTCCATTGCTCTTACTGTAATGTTGATTCTCTATTAACGCTAACATAAAATATAAAGTGGATTTTATAAAATATTTATAATACGTGCGTCAATATATTTCGCTCCTGATTTGAAAGAGAATTATAGTTCCTTGTTCAAATTAAACATTCACTAGTGATAAAACCCAATTAAATTTTCAAGGCTCCTACATAGTACGTAAGGTCTTAAAGAAATTCGACGAAACAAATTTCGATAAAGAAGATTAAATTTATCATTTATTTAGCTTCCTCTAATGGAAATGCGCTTCCAAAAATCGAATCCCAACGGCAAAATGTGTACTTAAACATTTATAATATGAAAATTTACTATATTTTTAAATAGTGCTTCAATAGCCTATCAGCTAGACAGGTAGATAGGCGGATCGATTAACACTCGAATACCGTAGAGGTCGAAAAATTTTCTTCTCTGAGAATTAATTGAAAGTTCCTCGTCACATATAGGGAAAGGCAACGAGAATCCATCTCAGTGAACAGTTTTTTCCAGGACATTTCTATGGAGTGAGTAGGGGAAACTAGTTACAAAATAAACATGCCACCCCTACTCCATAGACAGCTTCAAAGAAATTCGTGCTGTGTAGTTAGGGGCCGTCCATAAATTACGTCACACGAATTTAAAGATTTTTAGACACATTCTGTAACAATTTCATTGAGCCCCCCTATATTGTGACGACACTATCAATTTTATAATTTTATATAACTCTACTGGTTAGGCTTACGTGGAGAATTTTTTGTTTAGTATTGTAATCAGCCACATAAAAAAAAATATAAATTTCCTAATTTTAATAAATTTTATTTGTCATGAACTATTAGTGGATGTTAAAATTAAACAAATCACGTCGGCATCGACGCACAAACCGATTATAATAAGTATACAGTATATGTATAGATAGATAGATAATCATGTGTGCGTTTTTTTTGTATTATAACTATATATAATTTTTATTATTAACCATTTACATTATTTATAGCATTTTGTTAATAAAGAACAGATTGGTAGTAAATTCAATCTTTTTTAAATTTTCCACCAGTTAAATGTGCTACGCCAATTGTAATTTATGTTTAGTGCATCAGACGTCCGTCGAGGGCTCTGAGAATTATGAATGTGAAGCTCTAGGGTGATAAATTGACAAGCATTCATTTTCGACCAGCGAGCCGGCGTCCATCATTTGTGTCCATCAGAACGAAACAGAACTAGCTATAGTAGACAGGGGAAGAATCACACAGGACAGAATAAATGGCCGTTCGAAACAGCGCATTTTCCTCTTTAAAATTGATTTTTGGAGAAACAATTATCACATATGTTAATCATTTATTCAATCATTATTTCGCTGATTGCTTTTATCATCGTTTGTCATCATGGCGTAATCTAAATATTAATAAATAAAAGGTTTTTCATGGGGAAAAAAAGAAGAGGATCAATAGAGGGGGTTAACATTCAGTTGGATCTGGTGATTAAATGGAGGATTTAAGTTGAAGCTCTAGATAATATTTCTTTTTAAATCTTTATTCATGAGCTCTCGATAATTCTTATGTTTCCTTTTTACCGCATCCCCTACACTCATTTAATGGCCAATTCAATTCAGATATTAATTCAAAAAAATATTTTTTGTTCTATAATCCTTCCACATATTTTCAAATTTACCTCTAAAGTCATTGTCTTATTTAAAATTTTATGTTTTGTGTGAATACCTCTCATCGGAATTCATTAACATTTAAATATAGGAATCTACTATTTAAGACAGGGGTCCCCAAACTACGGCCCGCAGGACAATGGATATTTGGCCACTTTTTGGCCTCTGGGGACCACAATTTCCGGTTTTATGTCCCAAATCTGATTTTCAACTATTAAGGGCATCGATTCCTTCCACCTAGAAGTTACAAAATTAAATGAACTTTTTTCATCTCTGAGATAAAAGCTCTCAAAAATTCAGAATCCAGACTGGTAATCGCAATATTTCCCCATTATATTCTATGAATATAAATGTGAAAGTGAAAATTATCTAATTTATTGAATTATAATTAATCACTTCATGCACACAATAATTTTGAATTTCTGGTAAAAAAAATTACTACATTATTTTTTGATAAAAAGATCAATGTATTGAGCCAAAAACGGAGCCCGTGACAGACAGGAGCAGGCAAAATTTGTTGAATAGTTAGTGTTGAGTGACAGACACGAGAGCGTATAAAATTGCTAGTAAGCAGCACCCGTGACAGTCACGACCATGTATATGCAGTGGTTAACAAAAATTTAGAAATTTTCAAAAAGTATAATTAATCTCATTGGCTTCTGAAAGATTATGTTTAACATAATTCTTGTAACTATTTTTGAAGTGAAACTTCTTTAGCGACGTATCTGTTTGAACTTTTTTGTTACAATAAATGGGAAATGACTCAATAGAGGGGAAATAAGAGAGAAGGATTGAATCTGAGAAAAGAAGCGTGTTGTGTATCTAGTTGTGTGTCATCGTAAGCGTGATATTGTGATCCCTAAAAATGAAAAAAATAAAAGTAACCGAATCGTTCATTAAGCAAACACTTAAATAATTGTAGATGACCAGCTGATATTTGGCACAAATGATTGTCATAATAATCTCCGAAATTTGTGAAGGCCATTATAGTTTTGAATAAGTTATAAGCTTTTTCTCTTATAAGTATATTTAAATCGGAAACTATAATTTCAAAGGATATAGTCTTAATTGAAAAGTTTTTTTTTGCAGAGAGTTGTTGATTCACAAAGAGAAACAAAGAGGTTGTTATAATTAAAAAGGCTGATGATGAGGGCCAAGCCTTCGAAACTATAGTCTCAAACAAATAAATAATATATATATATATATATATATATATATATATATATATACAGATACATCTTTTCGATATATATGTGTGTATGTTTATTTGCACCAATCAGAGGACAACCTCTTTGTTTCTCTTTGTGGTATAGTCTTATATAATAATTTTTTTTTTTAATTTTAATAATTTTTTCTTTTTTTTACAGGTGAGTGATAATTATTTAAATCCCGATTTTTCTCTGAAATCAGTAAGTAATTAATTATTTCATATTTAATTGATTTATTGATATATAAGAAGGTATATATATATATATATATATATATATATATCCTATCGGTTTCTCGAAAACGGCTCTAACGATTTGGATGAAATTCACGGTTCAGGGGGTTTTTGGGTCGATCTGTCAAGGTCTCATCTTCGGCTAAGTTAATTTTGATTGGTTTTTTGTTAATTGAAATAATCATTCACAGGTGGTTGTTTGAATAATAATTTTTAACAACTCGGAAACCTCTAAGTTTTTGTCTGGTATCATCAGTAATGTCATCTCTTGGGAATTCAGAATAAAGAACTCATATGAAGTAGTACAAAGGAAACAAGACATTCATATGGAGCCGGACGAGATGATGGTGTCATACGACATAATGGGCATGTATGACTCAATCCGACATTCACTGATATATGATTTGATGAATAACAATTGGGATTTCCTACAACCCCACACCAACATGAAGCAAACACAGCTTATGCAACTGACAGTGGGACAGAATTACATCACACATAATGATCAAATTTACAAACAAAATAATGGCATTCCCATGGGATACAACATCTCTCCGGTATTAGCGGATTTTATTATTGACAACATTTACAGAGAGATTGTAAAAAAGTTCCAGGTTAGGCTCTTGCTTGTGTATGTGGATGACAGTTTACTCATCGTAAAAAGAGACCAAATTAATCAAATTCTAAAAACACTCCATGCTTTTGACGATTCTATAAAGTTCACTCATGAGACGCAAGATGATGATAGGATAAATTTCTTTGAATTAACCATAATCAACAACAATGGTCACCTCATTACGGACATATATAAAAAACCTTCAAAATCATCCAGATCTCTAAATTATTTTTCACAAGACCCGTACAACATGAAAGTGAACATCGTTAGATCAGGGATAAACAGAATAAAAAATCTGACAGATCCATCTTTTCATTCCAAAAATATAAAGGCTTTTCTACAAGATTGTCATGACAATGGGTACCCCAAATGTTTTCTTCAGGCTGTCCAAAGATGGGAAAAACCAAACAATAATAATAATGAGACCACACAATCAAGACAGCTACAAAAGTTCCACGTCTTTGATTACTCACCTGGTCTCTCAGAATAATTGGCGCGTATTTTTAAAATTGCAGGAATAAAGACTGTATACAAAACCAAAAAACCACTAATAGTATTATACAACAACAAGGAAAACACAGATTATTTACATAGGACAAATTTAGTATTCAAAATAAATTGTCTAACATGCTAAAATAATAGTATCAATAAAACATACATAGGTGAAACTCGCCAAACTCTTTTAACTAGATTGAAACAACATACATACACGGTAAAAAAACAATTCCTGTCTTCGGCACTTGCGATACACTCGATAGATGAAGGCCACATGTTTGATTTTGAGAATGCAAGGATTTTGCTGTATGAATCAAACAATAAAAAAATAAAAATAAAAGAAGCTTTATGCATACTCAGGAACCTAAAAACACCGTTAATATTAATGCGGATTCTGACAACATTGGAGCGCACTACAGTTTTCTAATTTCAACATTGGAAAGTCAACAATAACAAAAAGTTCAAAAATTAAATAAAATTAAGTGGATATTGTTGAGGCAGTCCAAAAAAAGAAGAAGATAATTTACACTATCTTTTTATTCATAAAACCGACGTTTCGGAGGCTATTCCCTCCTTCTGGGTTTTGAAAAGTCAGTGAAGGAAATCCAATGCGGCATTCCCCTCTGTCTCCTCTTTCAGTGGCAGTAGCAATAATATCTTGTATTTCATTCTCAGCAGAATTATAATGTAATTACAATCTTATTAAATAAAATATTATTATATGTTATAACTTGCCAATTTAAATAATTAAAGGTATTTTTTTATATAAACTAATTTAATAGAATATCAATTTCATTCACTTAAAAAATCCGACAATTCGAAAGATCGTACCACCTTCTTTAGGATTTAAAAGGGTCAACGTAAAAACCTCTGTGTATATTAATATTATTTTTAATTGCAATTACATTCAAAACTTTGTGGCCAGTTATACAAGTCTCAAGATGTCCTTAGCGGGTGTAAACGTTGGTAAAAATATAAATTAAGTTTTATTTCAATTTTATTTTATTTTGGCTTCGATTAAAAATCGACCTTTTTACCTGAATTTAAAATTAAAAAATAATATTAATTTAACGCTTTTAACTGAAACAAAAAATTACCGAGCATCGCTTGGTGATCCAGGTACTTAATTTTTTTATGTAGAAGATAGATAAAGGTCAGCACAGCTTAATATCATAACATTAACCTGGAGAGGTGAGTTTTTAAGACAAAATTAGAAACTAGTGTTTCGGAAAATAAAACTACGATTAATTGAAATTTTGTATTAGATATACACTCAAATAAGTAAATTTAGAGTGAAAAAAATGAGCTTATTGGAAATTTCAACTACGAAATGATGATAGCTGGGTAACAATAAAGACATCTAATGCTAATGAGACCAAATGTATGTACTGTATTGATAATGGTAATAGAGCGGTAATGACAATGTATTAGTGGCTATATCTTGATCTGGTTATAATAGGTGAGAGAGCACAAAGTCATAGGGCGTAAAATTTAAATGCTATTGTCATTTGTCACGAGCCACCACTAAACATACATTCCTTCTCAATAAAAATTTAAAATCCAATTGGCAAAAGCATTTGGGTTATTTGAAATTTTTATGCTGTGTTCATAAATCACTATATATCCTCTTTTAAATCAAAATTTGTAATTTTTTAAAAAAGAAAATAAATATTCAAAATTGTAATACGTAATAGCGTACAATAATATTTCAGAAAATGAAAAAGTTCTTTGATAAAGATCAGCAAATTTTTTTAATTTTTTTTTTTTATTTAAATTATACATTATCAATCCAGTCAGATGACCGTTTTATGATTTTACTATAATAAAGTATATAACATTCAAGAAGTATGTCATCTCATTGATGACATTGCAAATGTCTAACACTATCCGCAATTCACTGGGGTCATTTTAAAGTTTCTCATTGGGACAAGTCAGTTGGCTTGATCCTTTTCAATCTTCTCAGCTGTCCGACGGTGCTGAGTAGTCGAACAGCTTCGGGATTATAGTGATTTGCCAGTCGCAATTTATGATTTCTGGCTGCTTTAGTTATTTCCTCTTGTACAGTAGTAATGTGGAGATCCTTCCTGATGTCTCCGTTCCTGATGTACCAGCGGGCATCAACGATATCTCGCAGAGTATTGTTTTGAAAAGTTTGAATCATCCTGATATTTGATTCTTTGCTACAGCCCCAGAGCTGTATACCATAGATCCAGACTGGTCTTATGATTTGTCTATATACAATAATTTTTTATATATGGACAGTTTGAATCTCCGTCCTATCATCCAGTATAACTTTCTTTTAATTATTTTTAATTGTTTGACTTTTGTCAGGATTAATGAAAAATCGCTGAAGTCATCAAAATTCCAAAATCTGGCAAACCACCAGAAGAAGCCAGGCCAATTTCTCTACTACCGGTTTTATCTAAGGTTTATGAGAAACTTATTTTGAGGAGGTTAAATTCAATAATCGAAGACAAACGACTTATCCCTAACCATCAGTTTGGATTTTGTCATAAACATTCCACAATAGATCAAGTGCACAGAATAACCTGGGATATTGAAGAGGCCTTAGAAAAGAAAAAGGTATGTTCAGCCATCTTTTTGGATGTCGCACAGGCCTTTGATAGAGTATGGCATAGGTAACTTAAGTTCAAGCTTCGCAAGTTCCTACCCAAGTCATTTAGTTTGTTATTGAAATCATATATTTCAGACCGATGTTTTCGTGTTCGCTATGATGACGTATATTCCACTTTTAGGAAGATTGAAGCCGGCGTTCGGCAGGGCAGTGTTCTGGGACCTACTCTGTATCTTCTCTACACTGCAGATATTCCTCAAAGTCAAGGCACAAAGATAGCCACTTATGCTGACGATACTGCAATCTTGGCGACTGGAATAAACACACAACATGCTACTGACAAACTCCAACGCTGTTAATGAGATCTCGACTCGGGCTAAACGGTGGCGAATCAAGTTTAATGAAGTCAAATCGCAGCATATCAATTTTACGAATAGACAGGAGTCCCCACTACCAATTACCCTAAATCATCAGCTAATACCATATGCTAATACTGCAAAATATCTTGCCATGACTCTCGATCCTGACAAAAGATCAGCAAATGAATATGAATTTATTAAAACTGACACCTTTTAAGTTTCTGAAAATTTTCCAAAAAATATAAATTAATCACTTGTTAGAACTTTAAGTGGGATAAAATTGAGACTATTATTTACGAGTTGTTTAAAGTAAGTTTTAAAGATATAGAAGTTTTCCTAGATTCTTGCGTTCTGCCTATATCGGCAGGTGTTTCGATTCGCGATTTTACCCTTTATTAATGCTCCAAACTATACCAACATGCCAAGTTTAAGCATTCCAGAGTATTTTATATTTTCACTATATAGTAATTTAAATTTCATCCATTTATTTCAGACCCTGAAGAAGGGCAAGTTTCGATTTTTCAATTTCCTCCTTTATTAATGAGCCAAGCTCTACCAGTAGGTATGCCAAATTTCACCATTCGAGGTTCATTGTATTTTTGCTATGTGTTAATTAAGCCTATAAATTTCACCCTTTTATTTTAGGTCCTTAAGAAGGGAAAGTTTTGTTTTTTCGAATTTTCCCTTTAACTGTAGCTACCTCAAATTTATCACTATGCCTTTCAGCATTCTAAGTTGATTGCATTTTCACTAAGGTATGTTAATTAAGCCTATAATAAATTTCACCCCTTCATTTCAGGTTCTAAAGATGCGAAAGTTTTGGTTTTTCAATTTCCACATTTATTAATGTGCCATGTTCTACCACTATGCCAAATTTCAGTATTATAGGTTGATTGTATTTCTACTATAGGTTGATTAAGCTTATAATAATTTTTACCTATATGTGAATTAAGGCCATAGTAAATTTCATCCTTATATTTTAGTTCTCGAAGAAGAGAAAGTTTCGCTTTTTCGATTTTTTTCTTTAACTATACATCAAAATCTACCAGAATGCCAAATGTCAGCATTCTATGTTGATTGTATACTATTCTTCTTCTTCGAGTGCCATACCCGTAACGGGTGTCGGCGCCTCTCCACATATACCTGTGCTGAGTGTGTTTAGTTGTTTTACACAGATATACGGGACCTACTTTTTAACGCCGGTTCCGAACGGCTAATTTGGAGAGGTGACTAAGCAATTATACTCTTGGTAGGTTTCCATTACTTTCCAAGAGCAGGCGACTGCAAATATCTATCTGCCGAGACTCGGTCTCGAACCAGCGATCTTCGAGTCAGCGACCCGGCACTCTAGCCACTGACCCACAGTCACCTCTTGTATACTATACTACTACTACTACTGTATTGTATACTATACTATATAATAATTAAGCTTATAATAATTTTCACCCTTTCATGTAAGGCCCTAAAGAAGGTAAAGTTTCATTTTTTCAATCTGTAAAGCTCTACCAGTGTACCAAATTTCAGCATTCTAGGTTGATTGTATTTTCACTATATGTTAATTAAGACTATAATAATTTTCGCCTTTTCATTTAAGGCTCTAAAGAAGAGAAAGATTCGGTTTTTCAATTTCCACCATTATTATTGTGCCAAGCTCTACCAGTAAGCCAAATTTCAGCATTCTAGGTTGTTTATATTTTCACTATATTTATGATAATTAAGCCTATAATAAATTTCACCTCTATTTCAAGCCCTGAAGAAGGGATAGTTTAGCCTTTTCGATTTTTCTATTTAACTATATCCGAAGCTCTATCTCTATGCCAAATTTCAGCATTCAATGGACTCATTATCAGCAGAAGTACTCTAGAATTTTGATGAGTGAGCGAGTAAGTAACGAAAAAGCCTATATTTGGCTTCTTGTAACTTGGACAGTATAAGGAATAGGAATATGAAACTTTGTAATTTAGTTAAGCTCATAGACCAGTATTCAGATCTGTAGAGAGGTTTCCAGTGCGAAGTTAGAGAGTCGTCAAAATGGCTCTAGTTGCTTCCAGTAAAGGGTAGCCTGGCAGTGCACGCCCCCGCTTGAAATTGGATGGGGCATTGCCCCCGTGCCCCCAGATACCATCAGTTGGTCATTTCTTTTCAAAATTCCATCTAGCTATTATATTTTTTAGTTCTTTTTGAGAATATTTGTAATGAAAATATCTCTAATAGAGCTTGGGAATTGTTAAGAAATCATGTTACAATGCTAGCAAGCATTGTTTATTGTTTTTTTCTTTGTTTGGATATCACTTTGAGAAAATACATTCAAGAGTGAGGGGCAGAGGGTGAACTTTTGAATTTTTAATATTGAAATGCACAGGGGACGATGTTCTTTGAGAATTCTTTGATCGTATAGAAAAATAATCTAGGTAGACGAATATATAAATAATGAGTAGATCAGGTGGAAAGAAAGGGTTCCAGTGGAGAAAGCAATGGTATGGTATATGCACCAAAAAGGGTCGATTGTCACAAAAATAAGCGAAGAACTAACTGTCAAGGCGCACGAATAATATAACAAGAATATAAGGCAGAGGTACAATGTGACATTTGTAATGAGCCGCAAAAAGAGAAAGACTTGAAAGACTAATATATTCAAAATGAAAAAAAGATGAAAAGGCGAAGAAAAGAAATGGAGGAATGCTTTGAAATATCTATCTATACTTATTATTATAATCGGCTTGAGCGACGACGTAATTTAGACTACACATTTTCCAAATGTATTTCACAAAACCCCAATTATATTTCAGAAATCTCAAATTGACCCTCGCACAGCTCAAATCACTGGGCCTAGAATGATGAAATTTAGAGTGTATATATTCTTTCTAAAATTTAATATTGAGCTAAGAAAGGGTTTTTTGAAAATCGAAACGGTCAAAAAATATGTTTTCATGGTTTTTCCACGATCTTTTATAACTCCTCAAAGATATAGCTATGGTTTTAGCTTAAGCCCGCTGCACACAACGCTTTTTCCTCTGTCTGTTTTTGAGATGGGAGCTCTCTGTTTTCAATTTGGAGGCCTGTCGGATCGAAATGACGTCTGTGCTGACTGTCTTTTTGACTAGCTTGCTTGATTTAAAAGATAGCACATAGAGTATTCTATTTTCCGGCTTGCTCCTGGGAAGCCATCTGCAAACAGACAAAAAATAAAGAAGAAAAATAGAAAATAGAGAAGTCCAAGGACTAACAAAAAACAAATAGAAATCTTGATAAATACAATCACAGTTCAAATGGATCTGAAATGTGTTGCTTTTATCTCAAAGTTGTTAAAATCAACCTTACTTTTTGGTTAAAGACGCCATGGTTGTGAATTAAATACGGCGTTAAAATATCAAATGTACCCCTGGACATGATGTTAATTTTTAACACTTTCGACTAAATGTTAACGTTTTGGTGTTAAAATTTTTGCTTACAGAATAGCAATTTGAGGCAAGGAGGTGTTAAAATGAATTAACAATGATTTAGGATGCTAAAAATTAACGTTTTTTCTTAGAGAATAGACCTGATAATGTTTAAAACACATTTAAAAAAAAAATATTTTATGTTCTATTAAAAAATATAAATTCATTTTTTTTTCTAGTTAAATTTTTTCATTTTTTATACCTTTTCAAAATGTGGGGGATTTTTATGCCCCAACCTGTATAATACAATCCACGATAGTAATTTTCCAATATCCATCTCCATTTCCGAAAAATTCAAAAATCATGTAAAATAAATAATTAATTTTGTGTGATTTTACTAAAATTTCAACTCTTAGATTACAAAAATGCTAATGGCTGAGGGCTAGTTTAAGTTGAACAGTTTTTGTTTTGCCGAGAGTAGCAGAGTTCTGGATTTACAAAGAGAAATAAAGAGATTGTCCTCTACTTGATGCAAATAAACATACACACACATATATATATATCGAAATTACATATCTGTATATAAATTATTTATTTGTTTGAGACTATAGTTTCGAAGACTTGGTCTTCATCATCAGTCTTTTTTAATTATTAATATTATTTTTCATGGGGCCAATACCTTATGGATATTTTTGATCCTTACTTAGCTGGGAACCAGTTAAAATTTATTATTATTAGCTAAGTAAATATCGAAAATATCCATACGGTATTGACCCCATGAAAAATAATATTTATAATTAAAAAAGACTCATGATGAAGACCAAGTCTTCGAAACTATAGTCTCAAACAAATAAATAATATATAAAGTTTAAGGAAAGCGGTGTTGGTTAATAGTGAAACATATTAAATACAGAAATTATTTAACGGATTATAGTGGTGTTTCACAAAGTGGAAATAAAATTAAAAAAAATTAAAAATCTTTTAAATTATCCAACTACCAATTTTCAGAATTTTTCGCGAAACGTTCTATGTTCTATTAAACTAAGCTTGTTTGGCTCTCCTAATATTGAATTTATTCAAAAGTTTTATAAAAAAATATCATAAATATTGAATTATGTATAATTTAATTTAAATAAACTTCCTTTTATTTTAAACATTCAAATTGATTTCCTCCTGCAATAATTCACATCTTAAGTCCCATAGATCGTCTGATATATTCTCTTTCTATTGCAAAAATAAGTCGCATTTCCGTCAATATCTTCGAAGTTTTCCTCGATAAGAATCTAAGTTGTTCAAGCGTACTCGATTGTCTTTAAATGATCTTTTTCATTTCTTCTTAAGAAAAATCCATTAGAAAAAGGAAGATCTCGATACAGGGATGGGTAGTGATTTAAACACATATTAGATACCAATAACTTTTTGATAATTTAAAAAATTGAAAACTTTTTCAAAACTAGACAAGATTAAAATTTGAATTTTAGTAAAATCACACATAATTATTTTAATTTTATTTCCACTTTGTGAAACACCACTATAATCCGTTAAATAATTTCTGTAAATAATATATATATACAGATATATAATTTCGATATATATGTGTGTACCTATGTTTATTTGCATCAAGCAGAGTTTCTCCTTGTGGCTAGTTTAAGTTTCAAATTTCGTTGGCATTTGGCTTACTGGCGTTGAGATACGTATAGTAGTGCAGACATACCGGACCATTGAATTTTTGCCAAAATTTGTGCTCTAACGCCCTCAAAACTTTCTGAAATCAATTTCTATCTACTATTCCTTGGACCTATTCAGTTTTGAAGATAGACGACATCAAAAATCGAGCTTTTCGAAAGTGAAATGGTAAGATTTAGATTGTCAACAGTTTATTTCCTTCTTGCCGCCTCCTTTAGCAAATCCTGTGCTTTTCTCGCGTTCTAATTTGCCATTGACATCAACAGATAATTATTTTCTCAGTGCTCATGTGGTATTAAAGAAAACTGAAGGCTGATTGAATTGTCCTTTTTGATTACGGGATTAATGATTTGAAAAATTTCGTTTGTACCACTCACCAAAACATTCAACTTGGAGATAGATAGTAGATTAACACTCAACCAAAATAAATCAAAGTCAAAGAAATAATTACTTTGGCGCTCATATATATAAGTAAATTGAACCAATTCATTCGGGACCAGCCAAACATATCCTCTCGCATTGATAAAAGCACTCATTGAAACTTATGAATATGATATATCAATCCTTTGAATTCAATCTTTTTTGAAACCATACATAAACATAAACATAAGAGAGAGAAAAAAAGGGAACCAAAAATAAAATTTTATTTTTCATTAATTTTTATAAGCAAATAGCTGCGACGCCCGCCTTCGGCAGGCCTCTTCCTATCCCACTAAACTTATCCTCCTGACCCCCTCGCCTCCGATAACTCTTCACCCCCTGAACTCTCTACTTACCTTCTTTAATCACTCTCCATCCTATCCCAAAGAACTGAAACGAGACACCCCCCACCCCCAATAGGTGAAGCCGCGCAGCGCGCACAGTGGTCAAAATGGGGAGATTTCTGGACATGGGTTTCACTTCTTTAGGAGTGGTCATAAAATAATCATATTTAGCAAACGTTCCCACCTTAATGAACAGTAACTACAAATGAAGTGAATCCTTACCTATAACTATATACCTACTATACCATATTTTAGGGTGGCCCAAAAAAAAATGAATTTTTTTTATTTTTGATCTCGCATAAAAATATGTTAAGATAGCTTGCACTAATTGCTCTCGAGGGGTATATAAGTGGGGTAGGAAAGATACGGAGTGTGAAAGAAGGGGGATAGGGAAGAGTGAGAAGATAGGGCCAGTGGAGGTGAGGTGGAGAGGGGTATAAAGAGGGAAGAGAGATACGGAGATTGCCCAGTATGTCTCAAGTAGTGACGGATTAATCATCGACAGTGAGTATTATGTTTCATCAAAAATCAGCTCGATTAAAAAATATAATAAAGTGCGCAACTTTTGAACAGATTTATTAAAATGTTATTACACTGATCGGCGCTCGAAGTGTTACCAATTAAAAATTCTGTAATTTTGTCAATTTTTTTTTTTTTTTTATTTATAATCTTCAGTAAATCGTAAAAACATTTCAAATTTTAAGGAAAATATGTTATTGTTCGATGAAGCCACCTTTAGCGCGGATAATAGCACCGAGTCTGTCGGGGAGGCTTCACATGCTGCACGAATGTGGTCTGATGGTATTTTGCGAAGAGCGATCTCTAAGGAGTTGACCGTCTGAGATTTTTAGTTGAAACTTTGGCCTCAAGAATGGAACATATGGAGAAATCCATTGGGTTTAAGTCCGGCGAATATGGTGACCATTGTTGTGAAGAAATGATGCTGGGAACTTTTTCTTGTTCGGACTCGAGTCAACGGGCTAAAAATCTGATCCCTACATAGAAAACATAACTTAATAATAGTATCGTAAATTAGCTGACGGCTAGAAGACCCGAAAAGCCAAAAAAAACTTTTTCTTGTAAAAAACGTTGGGTTTCATGAGCTTAATGGGATGGTGCCGAGTCTTGTTGAAACGTCCAATGGTTTCTACCGAATTGTTTACGTGCTCAAGGTAACAAAGAATCGTTTAAAATCTTTTTATTCTAAATGGTAACGCTTTGAGCGGCGAACCCTGTAATAAAAAACACTTTGGAATCGCTCGCAAATTGACTATGATATAGGTACTTTAAAGTCAAAAGAAAAAAAACAAGTTTGTATGTACATTTTAAAATAGTTATAGAAATTTCAAATTTTGGTCAATGTCGCGAGTATTCCATATTCCCGACCCATTGTGCGTCGGACCGAAAGCCCTTTCGTCAAGTAGTATACTATACCTATATAGAAAAAAGAAAAAATAATATAAAAGTAATTAAATATTGTCAAAAATTGTTGTTGTCTTATTTGTATACAATAATTAAAAAATATTAATTAACAAAGAAAACTGACAGGAAAAAATGTTGATTAAACTTTGCTTTCATCTGAATTTTTTTAATAGCGTAATAATTATTTATCATTAATTTTTTATTATAAGCAATCAAGAAGGTCCAAGTCAACACTAAAACAATTTTTTTTTTTTTTTTGTTAACATTTTTAGAAACATAAAATTTGTAGAGGATATTACTTCTATGACATAGGGGCTCACTAAGAAAGGATTTTTCGAAATTGGACTCCTAATTAAATATTATTTTATTTATTTAAACGTAGAATAATACGTAGAATTAAAAATGCCACATAAGTTATCACTTCTGTCGTGTTCTCTTAAGCACAAACTGATTTTTTTTATTTTTTCGAACCATATGAGCATCTGTCATTGTAAAAATTCGAAAATACCCAAAATAAGGACCATTCTATAGTGAGCCATAGATCATTTTTTTTAATGAAACTGGCCCTAATAGGATCCAGTTTTAATTTTGAAAAGGAACTCAGAATTCGCCCTTCCAGGGGCATGAATTAATACTAATTCATTTGATATCTTATCTAATCGATATGATAACATACACATTGCGGACTTTGAGAGGAATTTAATAAAAATATTTGACCAAGTTTATGAGTTGTATACGTATAGTATATACTCCTAATTTGTTAATGGACTTGAGAATAGTCTGTTAAATAAATATTTATTTATCATGTTTATAATATGTGTTTCCTCTCTCCTTTCATTTTACCTCGCACAAAATAATACTATACATTAAAACTCTCATCGTGCTATACGTTCTCCCCTCCATTTTTCATTCCCTCTTTTTTGATTTACTCGATTATTTTGGTTGGTCCTTTTTTTTTATTTTTTTTTTTTTTTTTTTTTAAAGAACAGATGATGCTTGTTGTTAGGTATATACACATAGAGTAGTAGAATACAATTGACACAGCTTAGTATTGTAAATTACTTAGCAATAACAGCAACGTGAATTCCCATCTGTTGGTTGGAAAATAAAATACTACATGTTATGCTGGTAAAAGTAATTCAGAGAAGTAGCAACCATTGTGCGGGGGTGGGAAGGCGTTTTCCTTTTATCGGATTGATAATCGATAACCAGAGTGTCAAACGAGAGACGCGCCCCTCTACACCCCCCAAAAGAAATCACGCCCTTACTTAATGACATTACTATAAAGGTGGCGTTAAGACTTCGATAATAATCAAAAAATGAATTTGATCGCAAAATATGAGTGAGAACAATTTAAACAAGAATAAAGCAAGGGTTTACAATTTATTAAAATTCAAAGGGACATGACACACAAAAGGTGTATAATCTGATTTAAATTCAAATTTTATTCAATGCTTAAAAACTTTCTGTTCGTTCTTTTTGTTTTCTGTTTTATTTTTTATTTTTTCCCCTTCTGACATGGTCTTTAGGATAATCTCTAAATTGAATTTCCACTAACACCACAACACTGTTTTCGAAAATAACAATCAAAATCTTTTAAAAGAATTTCACAATATTAAAGAGCGTAGAGTCTAGTGTATACTGAAAAATCAATATGATAGTTTTGGGATTTTATATCTCTATGTTCACCGACCTCCAGGTTAAACGCCTTAACTGATTGACTTGATATTTGAAATATAGACTCCTGAGGATTCAAGTAACCGGTGGAATTAAGAAAAAGTAAACTTTTAGTCCTAGGAGGAACTTTAGCATTTTGTTTTCTATTCTTATTTGAAGTTCTAATAAGAAAATTCTAATTAAATTTTTCCTACAAATTTAAATTTAATATTTTTAAAACCCAAAAACAGTGTAATATAATATAATTTATAAAATATATTATCCGCAATTTTAATTATAACAAATAAAATAATAGGTGTACAACTTTGCTTCGGCCGTTTCGCAATAGATGTCTGTAGCGGTAAGTGGTAGTCGAAATAAATAGATCGTAGATGTCATACAATAAGCTTAGGAATTTGTAAACATAACCCCATCGAAATATTAGTCGATTTGTGTCTGCATCATAAAGTTATTCTCGATTAAACATGTCAGCTTACGAGCCAAATTCTTGTCATTTGCGAGAGGTTTTAATTTTCTGCTTTAATATGAAGAAATCTGCGGCTGAGGCTCATCGAATGCTCTCAAATACCTATGGTGAGGCCGCTATTAGTGAAAGAACGTGCCGAAAGTGGTTTCAACGCTTCAAGATGGGTGATTTTGACGTCGAAGACCAGCATGGCGGTGGAAAAGAGAAGGTTTTCAAAGATGCAGAATTGGAGGCATTACTTGATCAAGACTCGTGTCAAACGCAACAAGAATTGGCAGGATCATTGGGAGTGACGCAACAAGCCATTTCAAAACGCTAAAAGTAATGGGAATGATTCAGAAACAAGGAAATTGGGTGCCGTACGAGTTGAAACCGAGAGATGTTGAACGGCGTTTGTTTGCTTGTGAACAGCTGCTTTCAAGGCAAAGACGGAAGGGATTTCTGCATCGCATTGTGACTGGGGACGAAAAATGGGTTCATTACGATAATCCCAAGCGCAGAAAATAATGGGGATATCCCGGCCATGCTTCCACGTCGACGGCCAAACCGAATATTCACGGTTCCAAGGTCATGCTCAGTATTTGGTGGGACCAGCTCGACGTAGTGTATTATGAGTTGTTAAAACCGACTGAAACAATCACAGGCGATCGTTATCGAACGCAATTAATGCGTTTGAGCCGAGCATTGAAAGACAAACGGCCGCAATACAACAAGAGACATGATAAAGTGATTTAACAGCATGACAATGCTCGACCCCATGTTGCGGAAGTGGTCAAGACATACTTGGAAACGTTGAAATGGGAAGTTCTACCCCACCCGCCGTATTCTCCAGACGTTGCTCCCTCGGACTATCACTTGTTTCGATCAATGGCACACGGCCTGGCTGACCAGCACTTCCGGTCTTATGAAGAAGTGAAAAATTGGATCGATTCGTGGATCGCTTCAAAAGATGACCAGTTTTTTCAACGCGGGATTCGTACGCTGCCCGAAAGATGGGAGAAAGTAGTGGCCAGTGATGGACAATACTTTGAATCATAAATGTATAACCAGTTTTTTATAATAAAGCCTCGAATTTCGGAAAAAAAAAACGGCGGACGCAAAGTTGTACACCCTTTATATTATGCGAAAAAGCACAAATTCAAACAACATCAATATATAATACAATTGTTGCATTTTAGCATTATATAGAATTCAATATCTAAAGCAGAGTTCTTAAATTGATTTAAAAAAAATTGTTATGTTCTTAAATATTGAATTTATAATTCGGCAAGTTGTATTAGTCAATAAATGAAGTTTAACGTGATGATATTTAATACAACCTCTAAAGTCGTTTGTACCGAGCTTGGTCCCTAGAAAAAAAACGTAGAATATTTAAATAATTTAAGATTTATTACTTTATAGATGTAAAAGTCAAGATAGCAACATAAAATTAGTGAAATGTTTGTCAATCTATTTGTCAAATTAATCTTTCGAATTTGGTTCAAAGAAATTCTCAGTGAGTTCTCGAGGTGCTCAACAAATATTTTAGACCTATCTTCATTCTATGTGTGATTCATTGGTGAAAATATTTGCTTGAATAAATAAAATTATTTAAAAATCATCTTGGGGGGATAGGCTAGGTGGTAGCGTGTCAGCCTGCTAACCAAGTGGACACGAGTTCGAATCCGACTCGAGGCATCCGGCTAAAATCTGACCCCCGGGGTAGGGACAAATTTAAATTAAATAAATAGTATCGTAAATTGGCTTATGGCTAGAAAGGCCGAAAAGCCAAAAAAAAAATCATCTTATGAATATCTCTCATTTCTAAAGAACCTGTTCAAAATTCAAAAATTGATTTATCATAATTCAATAGCAAGTACCTGCAAGCCTGGATTATAAGAATTTCTATGTGAAGAAATATATTCGTTTATTTGAACTTACTTGTGAAATTATGGGTTTTTCCTTCAGATGATTCTTCTTTAATTCGTTTTTTGCTTTTATTAATGTTTCGATAAGCACACCCTTAAGCAGCACAATAGGGCGTTTTAAAACTATTTAACTTAATAAATAAACTGCCATAATCTCTTGAGCATTCCATCAACGACTTGACTCGCCTAGCTCTTACGCAGCTTTCGTTCTTCTGCGTGAAATTCGTTGCCTAAATACAGGCGCACCAACGTCATAAATCCACTTCAAATTAAGACATCATTTTGAAAATTTTAAATATTAGAGCTATTTATCTATATTTTTAACCGACTTTAAAAAAGCAGGAGGTTATCAATTAGAATTAATTTTTTTTTTTGTGTCTATGTTACCTGATTTCTTCGCCATTTGTGAACTGATTTTGATGTTTTTTTTTGCATTGGGTTCAGTATAGTTTCCGATTGGGAAAAATATAAATTTCATTGGTATTGGACCTTTGTTATGTTTGTTCAGGCAGAATTTCTTTGTTTATGAATCGATTTTAATAATTCTTTCTTATTTTGTATCAGTATAGCTCCAAGGTAGTCTGGATACCTATTTATTTATTTTATGTATGTTCAGCGAGAGCTTTTTGCCACGTGGACCGATTTCGATGATTCTTTTTTATTGGAAAGTTGGTACCCTAGGGGTGGTTCTATATTAATTTGGTAAAGTTCTGATGATATAATCAATGACGAAATATCGTAAATCTCCAATTCTTATGAGCAAATAATCGAAATTATTATAAATAAAATCTTTTATAAAAAAAAACAATTATTGGATAAAAATACTTGGTAGGTTTCACATTAAGATATAAAAAATAAAACGAATTTATTTTTGGAGAATCTTTAATCTCGATATATATATTTCGGGTGACTAACCCATCTTCAGGAGAAACAGAAAGTAACTGACCTGGATAAGTCGAATTTGAATACAAGTCAATGGTGAAATTTATTTTTAACCCTAGAATGCACGAGTGTCACGGTATACACATTTATATGACATGGGTGAAATATACCCATTATGAGAAAACACAATAAATATTATTTATAAACCATATTTATTTGACCATTTTAACATTTTGTTATTAACATAACATAAGCTAATTAATTTACAACGTTAATACAATTATTACATTTATATACAGTGTGTTTTTTACATATTGGTTTATTACAAGAAATACATTGTCTGTCACATTTTCTAACTTTTTTTGTTGGGCACATATAACAGCGTGCTTTTATATTTAATTTTATATTAACAGGTTGATCTTGAATATTTTCTCTGTTTATAAATTTTTTAATATTCTCTAAAACAAGCTTTTGGAGATGCTTATTTTTTTCCTCGTAACGCAAGCAATTGTTCATCAATATTAACATTTTCTTTCGGCACCATAACAGTTTTGCACTGAGTTATAAATAAATTCCAAATATAAGAGATAGGGGCTAATTTATGTTTTCAACCTCTCAGATCGCGTCCTTTTATCATCGAACCTCAAAAATCTTCTTATATCTTCAAATCTGTTCGTAGACATACAAGCAGAATATATAGGATTTGATAATGTGTCTAAGAATAGTTCTCGTATAGGTAGATCCCAACTTTTATCAACACCAGCCATAAGTAAAATACCAAAGAATGCATTTATCTCGTCTTTCTCAATAGGTTGCCATAAGATGACAAAAGGGTAAAAATTTAAAATTAGTGGAGGGAGAAAGGTAGGAAGTCATTCGCCCGAGGCTTTCTCTTTCGAGATGCAAGCAAGGTATTATCTTAAGTCAATAATAATTAATAACATCAGTAAAAAGAGAAGAATAAAATAATTTTTATAAAAAAAAAATATATAACTGACTTGAAAAAAATAAAATAAAATAATAAGAACTCAAAAATCAAATAAAAAGCATTAAAAGGTATAAAATAATAATCAAATTGTAGCTAAACGACGAAATATTTACATGAAATCACTTTTTGAATTCGGTGCTAAACAAAATATATAAGCGAACTTACCCACCAAACGTACTAAGTAAGATCCGCCGAGTGCGATTCATAAAATGTATGTTTAGCACCGATTTCAAAAAGTGATTTCATTTAACAATTTCATCGTTTAGTTGTAACTAAATTAGATTTATACCTTTTAGTGTATTTTATTTTATTTTTGAGCTCTAAGCAATAATTTTATTTGTTGGATTTAATTTTTTTGAAGTCAGTTATATTTTTTTTTTTCATAAAAATTATTTTATTGTTCAAGAACTAAACCCCCAGACTTGTTTACTAAAAAATAATTTAGTTTTTTTGATTTTAAGTCCATTCTTCCATGTCTTCACCAAAGTTTATGGTTACGATAACAACGCAGGTGCTATGGTTATTTATAAAATTTCTATCTATTTTTACTTAAGGAAGATTAAATAAGTTACATTAAACCGACCGTTGGTTTAGAAAATAATCTTAGTTTCACTCTTTATCTCTATGATTTTAACCTAAGGAAAATAAAAAAATATTAATTTGTTTTGGAAAATTTCTATACCCTTTATTTTTTTTTCTTCATTTGTAATAATTTAGTTAATAAATAAGTTTTTTTGTTTTTATTATTATAAATGTTGATGGAAGAATGGTCAAGAGCAAAAAGATGATGAGAGGAATGCTCCCATAAGAGACTATGATAAAAAAGAATAGACATGCGAGTTTTAGCGCCTCTAGTGACTATGACCGATCATTAAAACATTTATGAAGTATAAATAATTACAAATAGTATAAATTTAATGATAATCAATAACCAAGAATATATTTATAGAGACAATACTTTATTTAAAATATAATTTACTTTCATTAAATCATTCTTTGGCCATAAAAAAAGAATGAATGATTTTGATTACCCGGTCACGATCACCAGATGGCATTTTTTCGATTTCTCTGTATCTCAACTTTGGTCAAGACTAAAAGCCAAACTTTAAACAAAAGGTACCAATTTTTGAAATTATTAACAATGTATATTCCTATCAAATTAAATATATACAAAAGTTTAACTAGAGCTCTATAGGTAAAACGCGGTTGACAATAACTGCGCTATTACTGGCGTGTACCTACCTCATCACCCTACAAATTATTCATATTTTAACAATCATAGTTTTTATGGAAATTAATTAAGCTAGAATATATATACATTACAAAATACATTTACTATCCGAGGCTTCATCTCTCTCTCGCGGTATAATTTATTCAGACATTAATTTATTCATTCATTTATTGCTTGGTTGACTTTGTGAATCTAGGTTTATTTTAAACAAAACTAGTTAGATAGTAAATTGGATTCAAAATATTAAAAATTTGCAAAGTGTTCTTAAAAGTGTTTATTTTTATTTAATTATGCCTGATTACTGTTTGTCAAGGTAATTCAGCCATTGGACTATCTAGGGGTGTCATTTTGGAATCCTTGGGCTTTCGAAGAGATTATACTTATTTCTAGTAGAGTATTTTATAAAGATATGGGAAATTATAATTTCGTCAATGAAACTCGGAAAAGTTTATTTTGCACTCGTGAATTTTAAAAGAAAGTTGATAACCACCCTTATCATCAGTTTTCCAATTTTTTTAGAAAAACAAACATTTGAATTTTGAAGGGATTATACTTATCTCTAGTAGAGTATTTCATAAGGATATAGAAAATTATAAATTCGTCAAAGAAACTCAGAAAAAAGTTTCCAAGTTAAGCATTGCTTTCAGCTCCTAACTCTGTCAATTTTGGAACAAATTTGTGTGTCTTGACACTTGATAAATAGACTAATTTTTAAAAAAATCGTTGGAACCATTTTTGAGAAAATATAAAAAAAAAACGAAAAATCTTTCATTTAAATGTCTACTTCCGGTCTTCCGATTTCAAACAAAAGCTTGATGTAGTCCTTCTAGCCTATATTGAGCTTAATTTTCGAATTTCGTAGCTCTGAGACTTATGGTTGCGAAACGCAGGGTGGGTACATACGTAACATACATAAGCACTGACCAATTGATTTTTGGTCCCTTTTTAGCCTCTGAGGACCACAATATCCAGTTTTATGTCCTAAATCCGATTTTCAACTATTAAGGGCATCGATTCCTTCCATCTAGAAGTTACAAAATTAAATAAAATGTTTTAATCTCTGAGATACAAGCTCTCAGAGAGTCAGGACCCAGACAGGGCATCGCAATACTTCCTCATTATATTCTATGAATATAAATTTGAAAGTAAAAACTCCTCCGGTATGTACATTATCTATTTATTTATTATCATTTTTTAAAGAATCCCGAATATGGATAAAATGAGTGGCTGTATATTTCTTTCTTATGCGCCTATCCCGTTTCTCGTTAGTAGAGTAGACATTCTCGCTAACTTTCCACTCGGCATGCTTTGAACGGTGGAGAGGAACTGTGAATTATTCACGCCTGCAGCATTCAAGTAGAGGAAGTTGGCGGTAGAGCCAAGTCTTAAATCTTTATTATACGATTTATGACTCAATCATTCATTACATGATTAACACGGTGATCATTTCTCTCGGAGCCTCGAGAGAGAAGTCCTGAATGCCCACTCTTTATTTTATGGGTGTACATCTTAAGAAGTCACTCACAACTGATCATAAATATATAAAATAATAAGAACTCAAAAATAAAATAAAATAAAAGTTATAAAATAATTATCTTATTTAGTTACAACTAAACGATGAAATCGTTACATGAAATCACTTTTTGAAGTCGGTGCCAAAAATATACATTTTATGAATCGCACTCGATGGATCTTAGTAGGTTTGGCGGGTAATGATGACAACATCGCGTAAGCTCGCTTATATAGTTTGTTTGGCACCAACTTCAAAAAGTGATTTCATGTAGGAATTTCATCGCTTAGATGTAACTAAATAAGGTAATTATTTTATACCTTTTAGTGCATTTTATTTTATTTTTGATCTTTTATTATTTTATTTGTTGCATTTCATTTTTTTGAAGTCGGTTTTTTTTCTAAAATTATTTTTATTTTTCTCTTTTTAGTAATGTTAAGAATAGTGACTTATGCTAATACATTGCATGAATCTCGTAAGAGAAAAGATTCGAGCAATTGAATTAGAAATTGATAATAAAATTCAATTCATAAATAGAGAAATTATCTCGAAAAGTTCATCATCATCATCGAGTATACAGTCCTAAGACTGGTTTGATGCAACAATCCGTCTCCACTCGACTCTGTCCCCCGCCAGCTGTTTGACCTCTCTAAATGTCTGGCATCCCATATCCCCAATTATTTGGTTGAAATATTCTAATCTGGGTCTTCCCCTTCCCCTTTTCTTTCCCACCTCCCCCTCCAAGATATCCCTAAGCAGTCCCCCATGTCTCAGTGTGTGCCCCATCATCTGACCTCTTCTCTTCTTCAGACTCTTCCACAAGGTTCTTTTTTCTCCGATTCTTCCAAGAACTTCTTCATTTGTAATTTTATCCATCCTTTTGATATTCATCATTCTTCTGTAGCACCACATTTCGAAAGCCTCTAATCTCTTTCTCTCCGCTTTTCTAATTGTCCAGGTTTCACACCCGTACATGGCTATGCTCCATACATATGTCTTCAATAGCAACTTCCTGTTTTCTAAGCTCGAAAAGTTAGCGGGTTTTAAATGAAAGTTTTAAGATTGTTTTTTTGTTTTTTTTTTATAAAAGATTTTATTTATTATAATTTTGATTATTTGCTAATAAGAATTGGAGATTTCCGATATTTTGTCATTCAACTTCCGAGTTCGATTAACGCAGTGTTGAGAATATTGGACGCCATCTGGCTGATAAAATTTTCATCTTTAAAACTCTCTAATCTTAAAATTTAAACGTTGAACTTGATACTGTTCAAAGAATTAAATGTATATCTGGGTTACAATTGAATTTCTAAATAATCAACGTGCTCTGCCTTCTGCTTCACTCAAAATATTGATCGAAAATTCTTAAACGATTAATTTTTCGGGTTTTTCAATACACATTTTAGGGTTAGAAAAATCGTCAAAAACTTCCATTTTATCAGTTATCTGCCAAATTGGATACTTCTAAATTCTTCCATAGTGGATATATTAAATAAAAACAATCCCCCCCCCCCCAAGTTTTGGAAGGAAAGTGGTTTTGAACAAAAAATTATACATATGAACTTTTTTTAAATTCTTTAAAATTTATTCATTTGATTGCTTAATATAGGTCATGGTCAAAACATCGTTATTTTTGACTTTACTAGTGAGTCAACATGGACTTCCAATAGCCAATGATATCTGATTAATAATAAAGGAATAAACACATTAATATTTAAAATAACTTTGGATACAACGATCCGTTGCAGTTTATTTAAATAACTGATAACATTCCCTCATAAACATATTAGTATAATTTAGATAATTCAAGATATTAAATTGCATTTTAAAATTTTCGCCCTTGAGATGAACGAAACTTTGCCAATAAAAATCCAATTTACCTCTCTTTCTTAATATGTTTTCTGATGTAATTGAATGTTAGTTTTCTTTTAAATCTGACAACCTGAACGAATTCCAATTCTTTTTTAGAAAGAACCCGCCATACCGCAGGTATTCAATGGGACTAAAGAAAGAAAGAAAAAGCTTTAGAAGAAGATTTTAGCTTTTTAGCTGATTCAATGCCTCTGTGTGCACAAGTGCTGGACCGGGGGCCCCATTTCTTATTCTCTGCTCCATTATTGAATCGGATTAACACTGGCGGCTTAACATTAATGAATCAGTTAACGAGTCTTTTTCCGACCTAGGAACAACATTCAATTTACATTTCCAAGTTTTTTTTTAATTTTTATTTCTTTGTTTTTTTCGTAATTGTATTAATTGAAAATGTGCTATCAAGAAAAGATTGGATGTTTATTAACACTTAGAAGGACGCCAGGGATTATTTGACACCTGGGCCAACTTTGATCTTTAATAAATTTATTATAAACTAGCTGTGAGGCCCGCTTTCGGCCCGCTTGTTACCCATCCCCACACTCACACACCGCCACCCCCGAAACCCGGCATTGTACCCAGTTTCTGCATTTCTAGCCTTTAGTGTACCACAGATTATGTATACAAAATTTTGTTTAGTAGTCCAAGGACAAGAATTTTCATGTTTTGACCCTCCCCCCATTTTGGGTGGTTAGTTTTTGCATTTTTAGCTCTCTAGTGGCCCACAGCTTATGTATAGAAAATTTGGTTGAGTTTGCTCTCCATGGGCAAGGATTTTCATTTTTTGACCCTCTATCTCTTTTTTGGGAGATTTTTTGAGAATTCAAAAGTCGTCATAAATCACACCTCCTACAACTTTGCTCATAACAAAATTTTCCGTAGAGTTAATAGTTTGGGAGTTATTTTTTGTTAATTTCCATTAGTGCATCCCCCAAACCCCCTTTCGGGGCCAAAATATCGAAACGTTATATAGCAATGTTAAGTTAGAAGATATTTGATCCAAATATGAAATTTTATAATAATTCCTTCAGCCGTTTTTACGTGAATCGTGAGTAACTTTTACGCGTCACTTTGTTGATCGGGTGCACTGGTTGCCGATATCCAGGCGCTTCTAGTAATCGTTAAAATGATATCTACATCTTATCGCATGCATAATTTTTTCAAGAAATTCATCAATATACAAGTTCTATAAATGCTTACTTTAATACTTTCGCCTTAACGTCATTTTAAAGAGAATTAAAGTTTAAAAAATGTAGTGTAATTATCCTGAAGGAATATATCTATTATATATATTTTCAACCCCATAAAATATTTTGCGTTATAATGTATATTTATTTCGGGGAAAATAAATTCATATAACTCGTAAGCTTCAAATTTCTATCTACAATGCTCTGGCAGAAGAAAAGACAGATAAACGAAGATTGTATCGTCACTAATTGGAACCCTTGGTAGGGCCGTGGCTTAATTTTTTCCCTATAGTGGCTAATTTAAATTTAGACGACCAAATAGCATATCGGAATTCTCAGTTTTCCAGGATTCCTTTTTATTTTTTAACAGAAGGTTGGCAGCACTACATTATTATGTTTGTACAATTATTGTAGATTGAATTATTTCCTAAAAGAGAAGTTATAGCTAAAACTAGATAGATTAGACATTTTTGATGACTACCCAACGTTTCGACACCTAATTTTCGAGATAGTTTATTAAATACTAGGGAAATCATTACAAAATACAGGGTGATTCACGGTCGGTGGCACGTTAGACGTTTATGGAAAACGGAACGCAGGGTTTTTCTGAAAATTTAGCTCCTTACATTTTCTTACCTGTTCTATCGATCTAAAATATTTTCAGCATTGCGACGTTTTGGCTTCCATCGAAAAGTCGTAGCAACTTAATTTTTTTAAATGGAATACCCCGTATATTAACACGTTTTTAGAACCGCTCTTTTATTAAAATACTTTTTTGTTAATATTTTCCTATACCTATATCTATCGGTTTTCGAGATAAAAAATAATTTGTGTTAAATATGGTCCAAAACATGGCCCTTATTAAACTTAAATAAATTAGTGCTCTCAATTCATAAAAAATTGATATTTTGGTCGTAGTTTAGACAGACCCGAAGTAAGATTCTTTAGTTAGTAAGGGTTTGATTTGCGTTGTTAAAGTAGTGATTTGTTCAGTTAGAATTTTTACTTGATTTTTTAGGTCTTCGCAGGAAGAGCAGGGTCTGGAAGTATTTTGGATTTTTGATTAATAAGTTGATTGTGAATTGTTTATTTTTTTCTGGAGTTGAGCCTTAGCGGCGAAGTAACTGATATTTTGGTCTGATGCTGATTTCAAGATTTCTTTTTCTCTTAGAAAAATAGGACAAGATCGGGAAAAAGCAGGATGGGGACCCTGGCAATTGTGACATTTTTTTTCGTTAAGACATTCATTTAACTCACTTTTCTGACAGTTTTTTTGTGCGCAGAAAGCACAAAATTCATGTTTGGATTGACAAAATTTCTGAGAATGACCATATGACATGCACCTACGGCAAAGAAGAGGATTTGGAATATATTACCTGACAGAGAGACTATAGAAACCTGCTTTAATCTTAAGTGGAAGGGTTGGAGTGCCAAAATTTAGAATTATTAAAGGTGTAGATTTCAATTGATTATTTCTCTTTGCGTGTTATTTTATAAAGATCTATTACGTGTTGATCTTTAAGCTCATCCAGTAATGTTTCTTTGGGTAAGTCAATTAGGTCGTTACAGTATATAACGCCTTTACAGGTGTTTAGTTTATGGTGGGGGTCTACGTTGATCGGAGTATCGGGCATAAGACATTTTAGTTTCATTAAAGCCGTACTTTGCTTATCACTAAATGTTTCTACCAAGATTGAACCATTGCGTAGCTTCCTAATTGTTTTTACTTTTCCTGCTTGGTAAGTAATAATTTTGTTTATGATTAAAGGAGAGACTTTATTTAGTCTCTGATTTATTGGCGTGACTCACAACCAGAAACGTGGCAATGGTTTTGAAATTTTTTTATCCAATCTGGATAGAATCAAGGCTATCATTCGATTCAATTTGATTGAAGTCGGGCTTATGCCTCTTGTGGTCTACCGGAGAAGATTTGATTCCCCCATCATGCCTCGAGTAATTGGGACTTGAGCCCGCAAAGCCCCAAAAATAACTCATAAATAAATTCTATTGTAATAATATGTAAACTGAGTAAATATTAAAAAAAAAAAAAAAGTCGATCTGTGTCGTAAGGATTCGGATAGGAACGAAGTTCCCTTATTATAAGAAAATATTAATTTTAAGTTCTATTCTAGGTATGAAAAATAATTATTCGGGTATACATTTTTATTATGATTTTTTTATCGATAAAAAGCAAAGAAACTACTTTATAAAATTATCTTAACACCTTTATTTTATTTACAATGATTTATAAAAATATATAATATATAATAATAATAATATACAAAAAGAAACAGGTATTTATATGAATAATAATAATTAAGCCTAATTATGTTCTATCGCATAGAAAACTATAGCTTTATGGTAACTAAAAATAAGATATATATATTTGTGATTCGATTTTTGCCAAATATCTCGAGAAAACAGCATCGATAGTAGTAAGTACTAAAATTAATTACAGTTATTAATGGTAATAATAAATTTATTAAAAATGTATATAATTCATACCATACCTTGGATCTTTTGTATTTTTTTCTTTTATTCTTTGTCGATACTCTTGTTGATATTGCCTACTTGTTTTTTTTTTATATTTTCTCGATACTGAAATTGATTATAAAATCATTAATTTTCTCGTCTGATGTCTACTAACTTTACAGTCGTATTTAAAATTACACTGCAAAAAATATTATAATATACATAATATACGGTATATAAATTATATACCGTACCTTGTTTTTTTTTTCACGCTCCCGATACCTTTTTTGGTACTCGGCTTTTTTTCGTATTTTCTTTCCTTCAAAAGAAAATAAAATAAAAAATGTTAAAAATTAAATCCATGAGTGCTAATCGAGGGAGGGGATGGAGAGGTGGGTACTGAACAAACTTGTTTGGAAATATTTTGAATTTGAGAAAAAACAGTATATGAATTTATACAATGTTTTACTCAGTATATTATATAAATATCTAACTAATAGATACTCTAATAATAAATAAATAAATAATCTTAGATATTTTAATAATAATTCATCAAATCCTCGTTGGAAATCAAATTCCAAGGAATTTTTTTCTTCTTCTTTAATTTTTATTTCCTTAAATAGAATAAATAAATAATAAATTCAATTAATTAAATAAATAAATAAATTATAGGAATTAGTTATGAAATCAATTAGGGATTCACGGGGATTTTACACATACACCCACGATTAAATATATAACGCTTACCTTTAGTAGATTTTTTTTAATTGATTATTTTCTTCTATTAGCTGGAAATATAATAAATAAATTAGTAAAATTATTGCAATATTCTTTTATTTATTTTCATTTCATTTTTCATTTATTTATTAATTAAGTAAGCACACAGCATTTATTTGTTGCTGAATAACGAAATGTTCTGAATGTTCTGTCTCTCTGAATTCGATGCCATTTTATTGAATTCTATTATTCTGTCTATTAAATTAATTTTTTAAAAAGAGGATTATTTCGATAAATAGAAGCAGAGAGGTAGGAGGGTAATGAAATAATACCTGTTGAATCGAAAGATTCAACATCGAACAACATCGATTCCCGACCAGAGCGCAAGCCGAGGCCCCGCCCCCAGAGTGGCTGAGTGGCAGTTGCGCGCGCGTAACATTGGCTCGCTTGTTTTTATTTAACGTTACGGACCTTTTCACAGACTAGGGTACCACCCCGAGGCGTCCCATAAGTTCACTTCGTTCCAAAAAAAATAATAATAATAATATATATGTGTATAAATAGAAGTATAAAATTAGAAGCTCTTATCTGATTAGGAGAATAATATTAGATGTTGAATATTTATCGCAGGCTCTTGGGGGTAACGTAATCAATGTTTAGTGAAAAATAAATACAATGTCACAACACAAATAAAGAAATTGGCTTATCTCATGAGAGCGATTAAGTTACTAGTCTTTACTCGGTGAAGGCTGAGGCTCGGACTAAAAAAAAGCCAAATTAAAAAATTTAAAAAAAGATTTTCAAATATATGTGTTTTTAGTTTGTTTTAAATATAATTTATTTTTTTACTTTTTAGTCTTGTTAATTTTTAACAAAAAAAGTTTGCGGAATTTAACAGAATGAAATATATATATATTATTTTTTATTAATTTTAAATAATTTCATTTAAATTGAGTAAAAAATTATTTTATGAAATGTTTGCGAAATTTAACAGGAATGAAGTCACATTGATAGATACATATTATACATACAGGTGAAGCTAATATAAAGCGTGTAAAAAATGCAAGTATTTCGAATAGACATTTCCGACTTATGACAATTTATAACGCGTCAAAAGCAACCTCAACATTATTCCAATACCTATACGATTTATACGATGATAAATGTATGTTCACGTTTATATTTGTCATCAGTTAGGTAGTTGTGTGGAGAAAAACGACAAGAGTGACAGTTGACTGCATCAGAGAACGACAACCCTCTTACTAAGGGGGTTGTGTTCTTTTTTCCCTCCGTCATCCCTTGAATTTCGGTTTCACGCCGATTATCACCATTCCACCTCTTGTATTGCACGGAGATGTCTCATAAAACCTTTCGGAGAGAAGGGGTGGTTTCCGTCTTGACGCGTGCAGCAATACATGTGAAAAGCA
>JALMQS010000099.1:22709737-22775612 GCA_024734495.1 Forficula auricularia
AGGCAATGCCTTCAAAACTATAGTCTCTAGAAATAATTAAAAATTATTTTATTTAAAAAAAACAGAAGACTCTCTCATTTTATTTTATTTTAACCTAAAATACTATTATATATTATTATTATTATATTATTTATTTATTATATAAATACCTATATATATCTATATTATATATTATATTATATTAAAAAATGTAGGTATATAATAAGAAAATATATTAATAAATAAATAAATATTTCTCAATCTACCATTAATTATCCTAATTCTTTTGGTGATACAACATGATCATTATCTCTTTTTCTCTTTTCTGATATTCCTGCAAACAAGATAAAAATATATATGTTGACTCTTAAAACAAAAAAAAGTGGGCAATTTATAATTTGTGTCTAATTAATTAATTATAAATTTAGCCTAGCTGAATTGGACTTATCTAGAACTTTATCTGGAAATCCCTCTATATTTTGCAAAATTTGAACGGCCGAATTTATATCATGTATTTGAGGCATTTTTTAATTGAAGTGCTCGTTTACTGGATTCTGACGATGAACTGGTTTCTATATCAGAGTGGATAGGTGACCTATCAAACCGTCTTGTAATTTGATTATAATCATCTATGAAAAAAATGCTTATTTTAAAATTTGTGAATATATTTTTTCTGCTCAAAATTAAAAAAATATTGAAGAATTTTAAAAGATAATAAAAGTAATTATAATAATAATAATTAATGATACAATGAGTATACCTGAGCCACTTATGATTTCTACATCGTAATACTTCGAATATGATTTGCGAGCTATCTCCTTATGAACCCAGAGTGAAAGATTACAATAATCTTCTTCGGCAGGAAAATAACAGAATCCAGTTATTGATGTGTCGCCATCTTCACTTTTAACATCATCAAATGTTACCCATGACTGCGGAACAGCTTAATTTAATTTCTTCCCTTGTTTATTCTTTTCATTAGAAAAATTGGACTAGAGGAATCAAATTTTTTTTAATTCGCTTGATCTGTATCTCTCAGGCATGTTGATATTTATTTATTTAAACAAAAATTAATTTTTCACTTGCACTTTTAATTATTTTGCGTTATTATTAAGTAGTAATATCGAAGTCCAAAAGTTGTAATAAATAAATAAAAAATAGATCTGTAGTAGGACACCGGATAGGAACGAAGTTCCTTATTATAAAAATATTAATTTTAAGTTCTATTCTAGGTATAAAGAAAAATAATTATTCAGGTATACATTTTTTATTATGATTTTTTTATCGATAAAAAGCAAAGAAACTACTTTATAAAATTATCTTAACACCTTTATTTTATTTACAATGATTTATAAAAATATATAATATATAATAATAATAATATACAAAAAGAAACGAATTTATTTATGAATAATAAGCCTAATTATGCTCTATCATAGAAACTATAGCTTTATGGTAACTAAAATAAGATATATATATTTGTGATTCGATTTTTGCCAAATATCTCGAGAAAACAGCATCGATAGTAGTATTGTCTCTCGTAGTGGATTCATCTTCATTATTGTTCATATTTAAATCCAGTATATTTTTCAGAAAAGTTTTAAATGACTCTGATTGCTTATCTTTGAAGTTAATATTGAAGTCACCTGCCAAAATTAGTGGAAGTTGGTCATAATTGGTACCATACTCTTCAAGTAATGCTGTAGATGCTGCAGAATACTCCAGCAGTGATTGATGTATGAATCCTTGTATGTCTATTAACTTCTGTTTCTGTGCAATGTAAACGACTACCATTACGATTTCAACGCCGTTTTCCATCTAGCAAATAGCAGAACAAATATCTCCAACAGGTGAATGTCTAAAACCAAAGTCATTAGCATTTCTCATTATTATGTCCATATTTGGTGAAACAATATTAACAGTGTCGTCATTCGATTGGTAAATCGCAACTCCACCTGATCGAGCATTACCTCTTTTATAATGGACGATACAATTAAAATTCGGTATTTCATATAGCTGATCATTGTCCATATTTGTCTCAGATAGTAATAAAATGTTTGTTTTTGAGTAACTGAATCAGTTAAATCCAAGCGATCCCGACCACAGCACAAGCCAGAGGCCCCGCCTCCAGAGTGACGACCTGAGTGGATGCGCGCATGAGCATTGGCACGCTTTTTTAACGTTACGGACGTTTTTCACCGGCTAGGAGTACCTCCGAGGCGTCCCATAAGGAACTTCGTTCCAATAAATAAATAAGTAGTAATAGGATTTGTTTTATTACTGTCTCGTCTTGAAGAGAGTTACTTTTCTGAAATAAGGTGGCTTGGTGTATGCCAACGCTTTAGACAGGGTTAATCACCGCCAGGTTCTCTGCCATCAGAGTTCCCCCACTCTGCCATCTCGTCATAATCTTTGTATATATGGAATTTCGATGGGAGAAATTGTTCCATTGTATAATGTTGGGAAAATTTGGCGAACTCTTTTGTCCTCAAACCCAGGTACAAATACCTTTGGGTAAAATGGCTTTTCATCCATTTTTCCAAATTGAAAATATCTATAGGCTCCATTTTTACCACTACTACTCAACATTTATTTAATCGGATTATCAAATAATTTCTTGGTACCTAACAAAGTTACAGCGCACTTAGGAACATCCAATCCTTCACTTTTTAAAGCTGTCAATAATTCTGATACAAATTTATTGGTAAGCACTTTAATATTATTTAAGCATGATTGTTTTAATTTACCTCTAAGTGATAGTTTTTTAGAATGTTCAATATTATTATGATCTAATAACAAATTTATATCATCAACTAATGTTTGAGATATTAGAACTGTATTGGTAGAAATTTCACTGATGGCTGATAAGTTTATATTATTAACTGATGAAACTATTATGTCACAATTAGATGTATTAAGTGTAGTCTGCTGTTCTAAAGATTCATCGTTATGAGATGGATCAATTTGATTATTTAGTAAATTGTTATGTTTTTCAGTACATTTACTGCTACTTTGCGAGGAAATAACCATTATATTAGATACTTGTAAATTGTAAAAAATGAAATGCAACAAATAAAATAATAAGAACTCAAAAATAAAATATTGTAAAATCCACTAAAAGATATAAAATAATTGTCTAATTTAGTTACAACTAAACGATGAAATTCTTACAATATATCACTTTTTGAAGTCGGTGCCAAACAAACTATATAAGCGAGCTTACCCTACAAACGTACTAAGTAAGATCCGTAGAGTGCATTTCATAAAATTTATATGTTTGGCACCGACTTCAAAAAGGGATTTCATGTAATAATTTCATCGTTTAGTTGTAACTAAATTATATAATTACGAGCTGCTCCAGGCGTCCCTTCGGCACGCCCTCTACTGCTCGGCCCTCCGGGCAGGTGGCCCTGGCGGGCGGCGTCTCGGCATGTGATTATTAGGTCTGTAGTATATATTTGTAATATTTTTCCCCCTCTTTCCGCCCCCATGCACTCATTTTGGCTATTGATTTTTACAGCATACATTTTATATAGTCTTAAAAACTAACATTACAAAATTTGATCTATATCGGAGAGTGTATTAATTTTTTGCTCCCACTCACATTTTGGTAGGTTGAAATTATTTTTTAGATATTTGCAAATAAATAACTCTCAGTTTTCTAAAGAGTAAATGTACAAAAAAGCTAAAATTTCTATATCCCCCCCCCCCCCCTTTCGCCCTCATACAGTCAATATTGATAATTTATTTTTACAGGAATAGTTTCTTAAAGTAATAAAGAATAACTCTACAAAATTTAATCAAGATAGGAGAGAGTTTTAATTTTTGACCCCACTCACATTTTGGATAGTTGGGAGTCGAATTTCAAAAAATCCTGAAATTAATTTTTAGATATTTGTATTTAGAATTTTATTAAGTAAAAATCAAGTAGATATCTTATCGTTCTTAATTGAAAATGCATAATTAGTGTAAACACATTGCAAAGATATTTTGCTCCTTTTGACCCCTTTAATGGTCGAATTGCAAAAAATCCTGAAATTCCTTTTTAGATATTTTAACTTAGTATTTTTATAAGTATAAAGCAAGTAGATATTTTATCGTCCTTAAGAGATATCGCATAATCAGTGAAAACACACTTTGCCCCCTTTGACTCCCTTAGGGGTCTAATTTCAAAAAATCCTTTCTTAGTGAGCCCCTATGTCATAGATGTAATATCCTCTCCAAATTTCATGTTTCTATGTCCAGTGGTTCTGACTGTTTTGATGACGAGTGAGTGAGTGTATCGGGCAAAGAATTTTATATAGTATATAGATTTTATATCTTTTAGTGCATTTTATTTTATTTTTGAGTTCTTATTATTTTATTTGTTGCATTTAATTTTTTTAAAGTCGTTTTTTTTCTAAAAATTATTTTTATAGTATATTTTGACTAATTCTTTTGTCTTTGGCTCTCTATATATGGCCTGAATTTGAGACGCCTGATGAAGCCGAAATAAAATGGTCGAAATCGATGAGAATTTTTTGATTTGCTATTTTCCCGTCCAAATACCTTCTAATATACTTGAGTAATAATTAAATATTTTCTACCATAAATTTGTAAGCATTTTATAAATTATATTTATTTCTGAATAGATATTTATAGAACTTGCAAAATGATTTTACCTATTCTTTAGTTAAAATATTTTGTCATTATAGCATAATAAAATGAATTATATTAAATAAAAAAAAGAGAGAAAAACTTACCAGGATGCTGGGAATCTGATCAGATGGAGTTGCGCTACTCTCCAATATGCACTTAACATCCACGGTGTCTACGCACAGACTAAATTTTAATTTATTGAATAAATCCCCGTTAGGTTCTCTCTCTTATCATTCTCGATGCTCGCCCGTTCAAGTCGAAATAAAAATTAATATGAAAAAAGTTCCCCAATCATTTTCAATGCATTGGCTTTTATCAGATATCTCCTTCTATCTATAGGAATACCACTTTACTAGACATTCTCTAATCAAAGACAGGCTATTTAAAAAAATAAATAAAAACAATTATAAATATTGTATTTAGTTCTAATGATTTCAATCAAATTGAAACTTTACCATTACGTTAACAAAATGAAGCTCTGAATAATTTTTTGTACATACCGGTCCACAAATTTAAGTATGTAGTTTATTAGTGTACTATTAATGAGAGATTTTTAATGGGAATTAAGGATAAGTTTTTTGTGTAATTTTTTTATTTTTCACCAACGTTTCGTCGACTTTGCTGACTTCTTCAGGATTTATAGAAGGAGAACATTATTAATTACAAGCTGAAGAATATATTATTACTTCCCATGTGACAAGTCTGAGACTAAACTGACATGAGCGTATCGATCTGACATCCGACTGTTACCATTTATGAGACACATGGGTTTTATGATCAGTCAGAGATTGGCATTAATATCAGGTTGGTGTCAAAATGTTCAACTAACCGAGTCTCGGTATTTCGACCGACATTCGATCGGGCGGAGATATGCCTTAATATCAGATTGGTGTCGGGATGGTTTGCGAGCCGAGTCTCGGGATTTCGACGGACATTCCCTCTGGCGGAGACTGGCCCAATTTCAAACTGGATTTGTTGAAGAAATTTCTGACTCGACTAATGTTCAGGCTGGAGGGGGAATGTCTGTCCTGACTGGAGACACCCCCACTCCTGCTTTTCAAACTTAGGTTTTCTTCATTATCTCCATGATACTTGATTAAATAAATGATACTTGATTAAATAAATACTATGGATGTTATGAACTTTAATATTTAATTATGTTTAATGTCTTATTCATAACCTTACATGTATTCTGTTTCACTGATTGTATCCATAATTTTATTATCGAGATTAAATCCTTGGAAGTTGAACAAAAAAAATTAATTAAAACATAATGTTTTCATTCATTTCGCCGGGCGTTTCCTCACTTTATTTATGACTTCTTCAACAACTGAAATAATGAGAGAAAGACAGTACTTACAAAGAATCATGACAAAAATACTTTTTAACAAAGAATATGTTGGTTTTTTGGTCCAACTTCCTACAATTAAATCTCATAAAATTATGTCTATTTTTACTTTACCATACAGAGTATGGTCAAGTATTGTAATCGTGCATGAAAAAAGTGTTTTTTTTTTGCTTCTTTTTTTCGAAATATTTAAAAAACGGCTGAAACTATTTTTGTTAAAAAAATTGGGCGAAACCATGGCATTTCGGTCTACAAAAAACCTTAATAAGTGAACATCGAAATTATATTTTTCAAGATAATGATTGTTTTGTCAAAATGTCTGTTAGTCTGTCAGTTAGTTAGTCGGTATGTCGGTTACCAAATTTTTGTGGACAAGCTAGCTCAAAAACTAGTGTGAATATCGAATCCAAATTTCACAGGTAGTGTTGGTCCATTGAGATTAAGAGCTGATTAGATTTTGGTGCATATCGACTCTACATTAAGGGGGTGGAGGGCGGTGGGGTTAAAAATTAAAAATCTAGGCCATTTGAGCAAACTCAACCAAATTTTGTATACATAATCAGTGGGCCCCCAGGAGTCTAAAAATGCAAAAACTACCCCCCTACTTGATTATAAATAATTTTATTAAATATTAAATATAAATGGGGGGCCAGATAGTATGGTAAAGTCAAGTGAATGGCCACATCAGAACTCGCCAGCTTATTTTTCTCAATTTCTCCGTTATATAGTATAATACCTACAGATTTTAAAATGTTTATTTTTAACGTTGTTTATAATAGATTAAGAGCTGGTAAATTTTTCGGATAATTATTTCAGAATAATAAATAAATAAAGAGAAATTCTTACTCACTGTCTCCAATCGTTATAGAGACAATCAATCCCTAATGTTATCTAAAATACTCCAAAATAAAATCATTCAGAATAATTCAATGGAATGGGTCTCGCGCCAAGAGCGACTTCAAAGGGTCCTCAGGAAAAGACTACGGAACCCATGGTCTCAATCAAAGTCACAAATTCTAATATTCATTTTGGTTGAATTTTAGCACATGACAGTTTTGGCAAAAATTACTTGGAGTCTTGCCCAGAGGCTAAAAAGTGAGATTTTATCCACACCTTCGAACCGATTGAAATGAAATTGAAAACATCATTATTTTAACAAAATGAAACGGCGATTAGTTTTTGATACATCTCGGCCAACAAAGTCAGTAATAGAGTGATTCGTACAATCAAATCTATGTTCAAGATATAAAAGTTTACAATTGTTGTTCGGATCGAAACAACTACAGATACACTTACATCTCTACTGAGCTTAATTATAGAGTATCATAAGCATTCATATAAGGTCCGGAAATATGTAAACGTGGACTCTTTGGCGACTGGCTGGTAGCTTCCGATTCCTGATTTCTGTAAAATAGACTGACGAGAGAAGTACTGTACAATGTACATTCATAATGACGAAAAGGCTTAACTTTGGCTTCTTTTAACTTGGACAGTATATACAATTGATAATACGAATAAGAAAAATATTTAGTATTTTTGAATGAATTATTAAGTAAATTCAATATTCCGGCTGCCTGGAGAACTTGACCCATTAGTCAGCGTAAGCAGTAGAGGATAATTCAATTTTATCAGCTAATAGTCAATTCTTTTATCTTTTACCATCACGAGTGAATTAAGCTGACGTGTTGTCTGATATCTCTATCCAGTTGACTTTACCATACAACCTGGTCCCTCACTTATATTTAATATTTAATAAAATTATTTATAATCATGTAGAAGGAGGGGGGTTAGCTTTTGGATTTTTACACTTCTGGGGCCCCACTTAATATGTATAAAACATTTGGTTGAGTTTGATACAAAAAGGTATATTTTCATTTTTTGACTGGGCCCACGGATTATGTATACAAAATTTGGTTAAGTTTAGTATAAGGGTCTAGTTTTTTAATTTTTTGACCCCCCCCCCCTCCCCATTTTGGCCAGTTAGTTTTTGCATTTTTAGACTTCTGGGCTCCACTGATTATGTATACCACATTTGGTTGAGTTTGCTAAAATGGCCTATTTTTTTAATTTTTAACCCCTCCTCCACCCCCTTTAATTTTGTGTCGATATGCACAAAAATCAAATCAGCTCTCTTAATCTCACTTCACCAAAACTACCTGTGAAATTTGGTTTTGATATTCACACTGGTTTTTGAGCTAGCTCGTCCATAAAAATTTGGTAACGAACAGACTAACGGAATAACAGAATAACAACCTAACAGATATTTGGATAAAACAGTCATTATCTCGATAAATATAATTTTTTCGATGTTCACTTAATAGGGCTTTTTTGTAGAGCGAAATGCCATGGTTTCGCCCAATTTTTTTAATCAAAATAGTTTAAGCCATTTTTGAGATATTTCAAAAAATACACTTTTTTCATGCACGATTACAATTCTTGACGATACCCTGTATGGTAAGGTAAAAATAATTGACTATTATAGTTCTTGTAAGAAATCGAACTTTAATTTTTAACGAATTCAATTTTTTGCACGTATAAGAAAAATATTGATTTATAAAATGTAGATAAATAGCAGTACTAATTAAAATTCTCAAAATAAATTCTGAATTTGAACTGGAAGTGTGAAGTTGATGCGCCTGTATTTAGGCAACTAACTGGGCGCAGAAGAACAAAAGCTGCGTAAGAGCTAGGCGAGTCCAGTCGTTGATGAAATGCTCCAGAGCTTATGGTATATGCAAGGCCATCAAGTATATATGAAAGAATAACACTGCTCAACAAAAATTAAACAAAAATTTGCATCTGTAAACCTAACAATGGATTCCAATAGTGTTTTCTACGCTGATTCTCATACAATTTCTCGATTTTTTACAACACCTCAGAGTTTTGAGATATTGTTAGTCAAATTGTCGAAAAAGGCCATTTTGAACTTATTTTCGAGTTCCATTAAATATTAAACAGCAATATTTGAAGCCAAAATATTTCGTTGACTTTACGAGAGTTTACGGTTTACAGTTTACGGTTTGATTAAAAGATCAAAATTAAATAATACCAGCCGACAACTCAAACTAATCGACATGTTAATTGCACCTGTGTTGTTATACGGAGCAGAATTATACGGTTGGATTGAACAATAAAAAATCGAAATGATACAAGGCGAATATGTCAAGATGATCCTAGATCTAGAGCGAAATACTCCATTCTACATATGGAGAAGGAAGATAGGCAGAGGAAAGTTGGCCACTTTAGCAATGGAGAGGTGCCTGAAGTTTATTCTGAAAATGGTGGAATGAAATGAAGATTGTTTGACCATAATTTGCTGGAGAGGGCTGATGAGAAATATATCCAATAATCAAGAAACTATCTGGGTTCAAAATATGAAAAAAAGAATTAATGACCTGGGACAGAATGTGGAATCGGATTGAAAATGACCCAACAAGACTGGAATCAATGATGACAAGACTTCTAATAACAGACCAGGAACAGACGATACAAGCAGACTGGAACAGTGTAGACACATCCTCATACTGCCCATACTACAAGAATATTAAAAGAGACCTGACCAAGGAAGACTATCTAAAGGACGACAGGACCGAGGAAAGATACAAGAAGAAATGGACAAGAGTAAGATGTGGCAGTGTGTGGAAAGGGACGAAAAACATACTGTATAGGTAGATGGTGTAGAGAGGACAAAGAGACGTTTGACCACGCTAAAATATGTACAGAAAAGAGAAGAGACACTGGATTTGACTTACGAGATTGGAAGAAGAAGAAATTGACAGGACCAGTGGACAGAGACACTCTGGAGACGATGGACAAGATAGACAAGGGACCGACAAATAAAAGTGACGACGGACAGAAGAAGACGGATTAGAAGAGAAAAAGCCCAGAAGGTGGAAGATCTACGAAAGATAAAAAAGAAGAAGGAGGAAGAAGAGAAAAAGAAGAATGAAATATTATGTGTATTTTGAATATTAACTTTTTAAGTGATTGTAAAAAGAATTGTATGAATCCAAAACCCAAATAGGGAAAGGATTGAATAAAATAAAAATAATAAAAATAGAAAACAGTTTCCTCTTTGATTTTCAAATTACCACTTGTTTTTAATTCAACTAGAACTCGAGTTACAATTAAAAAAACTAAAACTACGTGATTATAAAGGATAATAAACATAGAGAAACATGTAACTCGAGTTATAATTAAATCTAATGTCTTTTTTCGTCATTTTGACCGATAATGTCTCAAAACTCTGACGTGTTGTAAAAAATTGGAAAATTGCATCATAATCAGCGTATAAAACTCTACTGTAATCCATTATTAAGTTTACTGTTACAAATTTTTGCCGACCTGTGTAATTTTTAAATAGGCTTTAAATATAGAATAGAAAAGGTAGAGTTTACCATTCGAGTTTTCCCTCACTCAGTCAGTGTCAGAAAATGTAATTATAAATTTTTATTCAAACAACCACCTGTGAATAATTATTTAAATTAACAAAAATCCCATCAAAAACAACTTAGCCGAAGATGAGACCTTGACAGTTCAAATTCTCAACACAAAAACCCCCTAACCCGTGAATTGCATCCAAATCTTTAGAGACGTTTTCGAGAAACCGATTGGATATATATATATACAAGAATTGCTCGTTTAATATAATAAGATAAGATTATTAAGATAATGTTGCTAATGTTCTGCCTTGGGAAAGTAATTTTTTCTTTTCGATCCCATCTTGGCGAGTGTCTCAGTTGCTCGTCAGTAGTCAATTACTTATAGCCTCCACCCCCCCCCCTCTACAACTACCGTTTTTGATAATTAGGAAGATGGGGTGGATTAAGGGAAGATATAGGAGAAGGAATCTTGTGGGGATGTTTTGCTCGGGGACTCTGCTAGAAGGCTTTCAAACTCGATTGCGGGTGCTGGACGAGCAGCTGCTGCTCGCCAAAATAATGGACGCTTCTTTGTTAATTAAATAGCTGAGCATGAGTGAGATATTCCACGGATCCGGAGGTCTTACTTAATAGCCTAACCACTCAACAAGAGTACAAGGGGGACAAAAACTGCTGGACATATTTTGACAAACTCAACAGATTACTAGAACGTCATCTTGAATAAACGAGAAAATAATTACTTCATTAGGATTTCAATGAGAAAATAAATTAATCATTTATTATTCAAATTACTAAACATTTGCATTTTTATTTTTATATGTTTTTTGAGCTTAGTTTTGAGGTAGGGCTAAAGACATCATGTATAAACATATACAGGGTGACTATAAAATTTCGAGAATTTTTTAAAATAATTTAACTCTATAAAAATACTGAACAAATAAATAAATCCACAAAACTAAATGAATAATAAGTTTTATTTAATCGGTAACAATATCATTAAACAAAATAAGTTACATGTGCTCAAAATTACCACCTTGGACTGTAATACATTTACGTAGTCGCTTGCGAAAAGGTATCCCCGACAAAATATCCTTCAGACAAAATATCCCCCGACATAATATCTTCTGACAAAATATTCCCCAGTATAAGGGAGAATACAAAAGAGATTAAGTGAGAAGCTTATAATCATAGTTTTGAATAATATAAACAGACTTTCATATTTTGGCTGCTAATTAGCTGTTTGAAAGTGCTGTTGTCTGTTGTGTTTGATTAGGAAAAAATGGGAGCCCGAAACACACCCGGCCCGGACTAAACTTTCGGAGGTTCGGTTAATATATATTCAGTTCGGCTCGGTTGGGTTCGTATAGCTTTCGGGCTGGCATTTAGACGGTTCGGTTGGCTGACGCCAACCGAACCGAAGCTATACGAACCCAACCGAGCCGAACTGAATATATATTAACCGAACCGGAGTCGATTGCATTACTCATAAGATTCACGAGGGGAGGGGTTATTTCGTCATGAGATATTTTGTCTGAAGGATATTTTGTCGGGGGATGTTTTCTCGGGGGCTGAAATGTCGCGGAATCTTGCAAAAATTGCCGATTATGGTTGTAGACTGTTCCAGCGCAATCTCCTCCCAAGCAAGAGTCAACACCGTTTTCAGCTGCTACATAGTAGCGTATCGAGTAGCTGAGACTTTTTCTTCCAGGATGGTCCACCCGAGTAGTGCATCGCATTGAGATCTGGCAAAACATCCTTGCCCCACAAGTCTTCGCAGACGGCGATTGCCGAGTTGGCCGAATGCGCCAGCGCCCAGTCTTGTTGAACCACGAATTCATCTGGGCCCAGGTGCTGCGACACCGAGGACTCGTTACTGATAGCTAGCGGCATGGATTTGGAAATTTCTTTCAAAGATTCTGGCTCAAACCATGGGCAAGGCCGGAAAATGGCTGCGGCTGATGGTTTTTGCGACCGCGGTCTTCTACTGGCCTTTTTTGAGCAACTGCCGGCGATTCTGGTGATTGTGGTGAGGCTCAATGGTAAAAATCACAGTGTGCGGCCATAGTCGGAAATTTTCGCAAGCGACTACGTAAATATATTGCATAGGGGTTTTCTCCCGAGATTTCTCGTTCCCGATTTCACGGGAAATCCGCAAAAAATTTGTTCCCGATTTCCAGGGTAATATATATATATTTAGTACTTCCAACAAAATAAGCTAATGAGATATTATTCTAATTGTTTTAATAATGGTCACCTTTGAAAGAGAAAGGACAATGTCCTGTGCAGCAAGCACATTTTGTTCTATTAAAGGATTTAACTAAATGGCCGGCTCTTGTGTTCCAAATTCCATATGGGGCTCTAGATTAGTTACAATAAAACCACCTTTGTTCTAATATTATTGTCTATTTTCATAAAAGACAATAATAATTTATAATTTAGTTTTCTGATTTTTCCCTCTAAAGAAATAATACTAACATATTTCGCTTAATAAAAAAACGTTCATTTTGATGAATAATTTATAAAATATAAAATTTTCCGGATGAACGGGCAAAGAGAGATCTTTTGGGTCCATGTATTTAGTATAGATTTAATTATTGGAAATTCTTTTGCTGATTTAAATAATTAAGCCGATCTAATAATTTCTGCTTAATTGATTGCACTTTATAAACTTAATTTGAGATATCAGGCGGGCTGATTGCCTGCTTTACATATCAATCATATTTTGAAATATTTTTTTTTTATATCTAGAAAATATGTATTATTTCTTCAAATAAAATCTGTGTTAATTTTTTTTTTTATAATTATATTGATTTTAGAATAAGTCAAAAAGGTCCAACCACTGTCCGCGATGGACCCTTGTATCTTGGAAATAAGAAGAGATTTGGGGATTGATCGGAGTTGAAGGTATTCCGTGGACCCCATTTTGGGAAAACCTGCTCTAGCTCATCTGTTTCTGCACTTTCCCTATTTTATAGATACTATCAAGACAGGTGCTCTGATGAGTTAAAATCAGTAATCCCCCCATGGCATGCTTTGCTCATAGCACTCGATTTGCCGAATTCCAATTCCCTTTCACGGTTAAATTGAAAAAGTGCTGGACCACTTCATTCTCCAATACGTTTGTCCCCATTGCATGAAGGAAATAGAACTCATTTCAGGCCTCTTTCCCGACACTAATAACCTTCAAATTATTTAAACACCTACGCCTTTACCCTTTCGATTAATTAATTTCCTCTTCTCTTCGGTAATGCATCGTTCGAGATCCATAGAGGCTCCAGCTTCCAGGTGCGTGAGTTATAGTTTGGATTAGAATCCAGCCAGAAAAACGGACAAAAACTAAATCAGAAATTCACATGGTGAAAAATGACTTTTTTTCACGTTTCAGACATTTGTAAACACAATGGGCTAATAAAATTTGCGTCAATTAAACACTAGCACTGAGTAAAATCAAATAAACTAACACCTAAATGGTCAAAAATATTTAGGATACCTTTTTAAAAAAATCTCTAGGATGCAAATAGAACTATGATTTTGAACTAGGAAATAGTGATGAAATTGTCATCTTACCTTTTGTTAGTTTCAATCAAATTATTTCTAAAGAAAATTTCTCATTAGGTTTACAAGCATTTAAAGAATCCTTTAACATTAAAGTGTGATACTATGTATTTTTCACTTTCCAGATTTCGACCATTAGGTTTTTCTACCCCATGGTGAATGTATATGTCGTTTACCAAGGTTCACTATCAATACCCTAAAGCTGAATTCGTGACTGTGCCGAGGCGGCGCTTATTAATAGTTACTAGATTACGTTAGGGGACCGTATGATTTAATTGGTCTGCGAGGTTGAATTAATCCTAGATAGAGATGATTTGTGCCCCCATTGGATTTGGAGTTTATACTTATCGAGACACGGCGATAATTTAAGATGATGGAAAGCCGGTAAGTCAAGAGCACACCAAACCAGTTAGGTTTACATACTACCTATGTAGCTTTTATGAGAGAATTATTTTATAAACCGAAATTATTTATTAAGCTTGGTATATCTAACCATGTTTGTGAAATATACACGGAGAGTTTTTTATCTTGAGACAGTCTTTTAGCTCAAAAACAGTGCATTCATTATATGAAAAAAGTTTCAAATAAAAGTTTATTTATATCGAGGAGCAAACTAAACTACCCATGTGGAAATTTTGGAACGGTCGGAGATCATTCCGGCCATCATCCCATACCAGATTGATATCCTAAAGCAGTATCTGTCTGGTGTCAAAATGATCAGATCATGCCGACATCAGATTCTATATTCGTCCAGGACAATAATCGGTTATCAAATAGACACTGTTTGCCAGTATCGTTCTAACACAATTTTCTGATATCAAACTGATCTTCTTTTCAAGTCTCGTTACCTCACATTCTTATTATCAGACCAGCACTATTTCCCAGTATCTTTTTGGCACACTTATCTGACGTCAAACCGATAAAATTTTTCTGTATCGTTCTGATGATATATGATGTTAAATTGATCCTGCTTTTCGGTATCGTTCCGAGACAATTTGCCGATGTCGATCGGATAAGTATCTGATACAGGACCTACAATGATTTTCGGTATCAGTCCAATACTTTCCTAATATTAATCTTTTTTTATTATTATAAGAGAAATGAGGTTAATAAATGAATAAATAGTAAATAAAGAAATAAGGTGTTAAATATGGTTAATTTTATCTAAACCAAAGCTTTAAAATTAAATAAATAAATAATCAAAAAGTTAATATTTTTTTTTTTTTAATAAATTTTTTATTAAATAAAAAATCTTACAAAATAAAATAACAAGTAATAAAATATTTTATTAAACAATAAATTAAATTTTAAAAAACTAAAAAACTCTCTTCTAAAAAGTACAAAATAATGTAATAAATATAAAGTCAAAAAGTGTGGGGCGCAGTTGCATGTACTTTTAATTCATTTCGACAAAGAGCCCCACGCTTATTATGTTTATTACATTATTTTGTACTTTTTAGAAGCGTTTTTTTTTAAATATATATTTTTTTTTACTTTTTGGTCGTTCCGAGCTCAGCCTTCATAGAATAAAGACCTAACTTGATCGCTCTGATAAGATAAGCTTATCTCTTTACTTGTGTTGTGACTTTGTATTTATTTTCCATTTATTATTTTCCTAGAAATAGAACTTTTCTCATTATTTATATATATTAATTATCATATATTTTTATTTATCTATTTAATTACAGTATTAATATACATTATTCAAATAGAATATTATTGAAATAGTGCTACTTTTTTTATAAGTTGAAGTGCATTCAATTATGAATAACACAGTGCTTCAGCCTCCCCGTAAACCTCCAGACAAAAATATATCCTCCAATGCCAAGATGAAATATGCCATTGAAGGCTTATTTTGTGTATTGTGAAAAAAAAAGAAACTGAAGTATTTCTTGTTGGAATATGTATAAATATTGCTAAATGTTATAATCTGAATTGTAATTCAAATAGAGCGCGACACGCCGCCTGGCGAATTATCATATGATTTGACCAAACGTCAAACACATTACTCTTACTCTTACTCTATCACTCATCATGTCAAGTTAACAAGATGTCCCCTCACACAATCCATTTGAGAACTGTATATATATTATTTTAATAAATATTATAAAATAACATCCTTCTTTCCATTCAATTCAACCACATTTCAACATTTCTCAACAAGGATAATGAAGAAATTTCCTTCACTGATTCGACTCCACTTGCGGAACTTCAAAATCGTCAAACTAAAATCGTGAGCAAACCTCTTCATCCTATGATCCTTGGAAAGTTCATATTTCAAAAAATACCTCATTTCAATCACTCCATTTTAGGAGTTTCTCGCATCAATAAAACTAAAATTAGAGTTCAATTCCAAACGGCTTCAGATGCCAACAAATTTATCGATGATCCCATACTGACACAAAATAGCTTTGATGCGTTCATACCATATTTCCTGGTTAATAAAATTGGCCTTATTTGAAATTATCCATTTGATTTGGATGTAAATGATCTCGTTGATACACTATATACAAACTTTAAACCTCCCAACCCATGGTGGACGGAGACATGTTCTGATCTTGTGAACGAAAGAAAAAGAGTCCTTAAAATATACAGTAACAATATCACCTATGATAATTTCATCAATTACCAAAAAGTCAATCCCCGAACGAAAAAGTTTCTGAAATCACAAAAGAGAGCGAGTTGGATCAGTTTTTGCTCGCGCATTAACAGAAACACACCTATCTCAAATATTTGGAATACTTTAAGAAGGTTTAAAAATTATGATTGTTCTAAAAATACTGAAAGTAACATGTCTGAATGGTTAGAGAGCTTTGTTGATTCTCTAGCTCCTTCTTTTGTTTCAAACGGTCTAAAAGATCTAGAACCTGATAGAGATCTATACCCAAATCATCCCACCTCTATGGATATTTCAATGGAAGAGTAATCTTATGTACTAACACAGCACCAGGAAAAAAATAACATTCATTATCTAATGCTGGAAAACCTTCCTCATAAAGCTAAACTTTACCTATTAAAAATTTACAACTGCATTGTAGCATTAGGCACCATCCCTGCTGAATGGTCAGATGTAATTATTGTTCCTGTACTTAAAGGAAATAAAAATCCCATTCACGAGGCATAATATAGACCTATATCTTTACTTTCTTGCATACTCAAAACATTTGAAAGAATAATTAAGATACGCCTAGAGTGGTGGATCGAATCGAGAGGACTTTTACGCAGCCTTCAATTTGGATACAGGAAAAATTGCCCCACCATGGACAACATTGCTATCATAACATCAGATATTTATCGATCTTTCGCAAACAAGCAATCTACGTTTGCATTCATGGCTAATATCGCTGGTGAGTATGACAGTATTGACATAGGCCTCCTTTCTCTCTCTAAAATAGAAATTCCTTCCAAAGTAATTCATATAATACAATCTGTTTTCTATGAACGAAAGATTTACATAAGATATCAGGGTGAGCTCGTTGGTCCTAGAACAGTATATAAGGGTATATGCCAGGGGGCTATTTTGGCACCTATCCTTTTCTCAATTTACACCTCTGATTTTGAATCTTACATATCATCTCCTTGAAGTACCTCACTCATGTTTGCAGATGATATTTGCTTTTATAACAATGAAACAAGCGAAAAAGAAGGAATCGAGAAGATCAAGAACACTACTTCTAAATTTCTAAACTGGCTCGAAGATAAAAGGTTAGATATCTCTCCCTCAAAATCCACGCTAACTATTTTGTCTCGCAAACATAAAAATCTCAGTTAGACTATGGCTGCTTCATTTTTGGAGGCATAAATAAAAAATTGACAAATAAAATTAATGGTATACAGTACAAGGGATTAAGACTAATAATAGGAGCCATGCGTTCAACACCAACAAATGATCTTCAAGTAGAATGCAACGAGATGCCATGGCACCTTAGATGTCAGCTATTAAGTTCAAGATTTATCATGAAGAGGATTCAAATTGAAAACCACATAGTCAGTGAAAGAATAACAAACCTTGAGGATTCTCTGAATTCTAATTTCTGGAGTAGAACTAAACCCATTCCTCCGCTTGTTCAAGCTTGCAATTTAACAAGCCCATTCACTCATCTGATAAATCAACAACCTTTACTCCCAGTATTTACATATGAAATTCATATTCATCTTCATGAAATAAAAACAGATACATCCCTCCAAATTCCCAAATTAGTATGGAATCAACCTACAATCGTTGATCCCTTAGTCCAATTGCATATATATTCCATCAATCCATGCAGCTATGTCATATACACCGATGGCTCTAAGCATGGAAATGAAGACGGTGTTGGCTCTGCCATCTTCGACCCTCAAACAAATGTAATAAAATATTACAAATCACCAAAACAATCTTCTCGGCAGAGTGCTTAGCTATCTTAGATGCAATTAAACATGCTGTAAATTCGGAAAATACCATCATTTCCGTACTCACAGACTCTCTGAATATAATAAAAGCTTTAGAAAATATTCATCTCAACACGTCCACCTATATCCTTAAAATTAGAAATGAAGTTTTCAAAGCATACCTCAAAGGCATATATATTACATTCATTTGGGTAAAGGGCCACATTTTTTTTTGTATTTTAAAACTCATCGAAAATAATAAAGCAAGAGCCAGCCTCCCTTTAATAATATATTGAATAATATGTGTAGAACAAATGGACGAAGAAGCAGTTCCGGAATAGAATCAGACCAGGTGTAGATGTTCCATTGTCTTCTCTCATGCTGTTAATTAACATCCAGTGAATCTTGGAAATATCATGACCAGTTCATGGCGGTTGACTATTTTCTATTCGCTTTTGTTCCTGTGCCGAATGGGCTCTTCTTAGGCCCACATATAATGCGGTAATAATTCTAGCTCACGAATCCAATCGGCAATAAATTGTGTTGCCGATTTGTTATAACGAGACAAAGGGCTCTATGCTCTCTCAAGATTTCATTTCCCTCTTGCTTTCCAACTTTTTTCTTCTAGATAACACTTTAAAATCTTATCAGTATTTATGGCTCTTTGGAGCTCTCAGCTTAATAGCCAGCCAGCCGCTGAAATCATTTGATGTTTGCATGAATAATCCATTTTTTTAATCCGCCCTTTGGGAGGCTGCCCTTTCTTCTTCTTCTTCTTCTTCTTCTTCAATTCCTCCTCGCTTCCATATAATTATCCATCTTCTTTGCATTCTCTATTTGTCTCGTGTCTTATTCCAAAATCACTACTTAAGACCATGTTCATATATATATATACTGAGTTTGCTAGACCATATATACATATATAATATTTAATAGCAAATATCTTAGGTAATAATAGAATCTAATTCAGTTTCCCATTTAATATAACCTCGTTATGTTAACTTTTCGGTGAATAATTAGTTAAATCCTTATTTATTTTACTTAGTAGTAACTAAATTTCATTTAAGTATAAATTAATTTAAATATTATGGGCTAAATGTTTGCTCATTTTTTTTATTGCCTATGAAATTTAAAAGAATCCAAAATTGAACTAAATTGAACTGTAATTTAATTATGAATGAAAATTGTGGGTTTTTTCTTCTATTTAAAAACGACTAAAACTTTTTGATGAAATTAAATTAGTGTGAATTCATGGCGTGTCGGCTTACAATAAAATCTTGTTTAGTTAGCATTGGAAAATTTAAATTTTAAGAGATATTAATTATTTTGCTAAAATGTGTGGGACTGTCAGTCTGTTCCTTTGTTTATGTGTGTGTGTATGGCCAAATTTTGTCAATTTTCTATAAAATTTATAGGAAAACCGATTAAACTATTTTTTTTTCCAAAATTTCAATTAATATAAAATAAAGTAAAAACATACTAAAATTTTTCTTTAGTAATGGTTTAAATAAATGAAGCTTTCATTTATTTCTTTTTATTTATGAACTCCCGCTAACGTTTCGGTTATTGATTGTAGCCATCTTCAGAGCTGAACAATGACAAACAATGATAACAATATTAAATCGGTCTTGTTCGAGTACATCAATCAATTATAACTTTGTTTTTCTACTCACCTGGAATTTGTACATAAATTTTCGAAAATTATTTCTGTTTAAGAGTGAATATTCTCAATGTTTTAAGGAAGTTTATAAATTAATGTTGGGCCGCATTTATTTCAGTGCTGGGTCGCGGGTTGGAGAGCTCTGCCCTAGATTAAGTTAGTAGGTACCTACGTACTTTTTTTAATCCTAAAATTTATTCATTTGATCAGTTTAATCATGGTGGAAACATCAAAAATTGAATGTAATAAGGTTATTCCTCTGTAGTATTAGATAAGAATCGATCATTAATTTTAATTTTAGTCAACATAGACTTCAAATAGCCAGTGATATCTGATTACTAATAAAGGAATAAACTTATTATAATATTTTAAATGAAGTCTATGGTATCATCAATGATCCGTTGCGGTTTATTTTTATATATTGGAATTGAGAAAAATGTAGGTGATAGAGTTTATTTTTGCATCCTTATTCATTGGCGATTCCCTTTAAATAATTATACTTAATTAGAAACGAAATGCTTTTTTTTATCAATTCCACCCACCCACCCAACCACCCGCTCGCTTTCTAACTTGAGATGTTCTCCAACTCATTTTCTTATTAATCCATTTCCATTTTCAAAGTTTAATTTGCTTGATAGAAGAAAACGTTCCCTCTCTCTCCGTCTCTCTTATTTTCACTTTTATTCAATTTCTCTGTTTCTTTTTCTTTTAGACATTTATAAACAATTTGAAGTTCATCCATTGATATTAATTCAAGTTTGATTGGCAGATTCACCTCTCTCTCTCTGTGGATATGACCACGAAAAAAAAAACAATTCGGTTTTTTTTTTTGGTGTGGCGTTTTGGGGGCGGGAAATGCTAGTCCCGGCGGCCTCATTCATATTTTTAACGCCTCGTTAGTCTTCGACGCAGAAAAGAATGTATTTACAAAGACACATGCAAACATTATTTTGATGTTTTAAATTTACTGGTATTTTTTTATAAATAAATAAAATAAACTTGAACATGTCTTCGTATAAATATTGTTGTCCCTCAGACACATATTTATTAGTTAAAACGTTTAATTGAATCAAATCTGACATTTAAAATACTTAAATCCGAATTGAAATTACGTTTAATGAGGTCAGTGGCGCAACCACAGGGGGGGGGCTTCAGCTAAGGCGGCTGAAGCCCCCCCCCCCCAGGGCAAGAAAAAAATGAACATGTGAGTAAACAAATAAGAATTTCGAAGTTTAATCATTTAAAGACAAGACTGAAATATAATATTAAATTTAATTATTTAAAATAATTAACTCGAAGGTTTGAGTATCTTTTTTTGATAATTAGATGGATTTTTTTCAAAAATACAAAAGCAATCTAAAAGTATTCTACAAAATCTTAGATTTTTGAACTTAATTAAATTCTTTAATAAGAGCTATTGGGCAACTGAATGGGGTCTGGTGGAGCAAAGGGATCAAACAGGACACAAAAAAATATATATATCGGTCCATAGTGGAAGGCATAGCCCTATACAATTCAGAAACATGGGACATGAATAAGAAAAACGAAAAAAAATTACAAGCGCTCGAAATGGATGCGATGAGAAGGAGTTGCAGAGTGTCGAGATTGGAGCATATCCCAAATACAACTATAAGGGACAAAATGAAAATGGAAAACGACATAATAGATAGAATAGAAAGGAAGAGATTAATATGGTACGGACACCTCAAAAGAATGCCGGAAGATAGGTGGCCTCATAAAATATGGACCTGGATGCCCACGGAAAGACGGAGGAGAAGAGGAAGACCGAGACGAACGTGGAAGCAGGGAGTAGATGAGGCAATGACCAGTAGGCAACTTCAAGAGCAAGACATCCTGGATAGAGAGAATTGGCGTGTTGGATGCGGAAAACGGCGCATGCTGTAGAACAAACCGCTTTATATATAATAAATGTTTAACTTTGAAATTGCCAAAATATTATTTTTGACATTTTACGAAAATGTTTATATCTATCTATCTATCTATCTATATATATAAAATATAAAAGTATGTGGATATATATGTATGTGGAAACGATCTGATTGGCCAGTGCATAGCCAATGCCAAAGCGTTAAATTATTAGAACGATTCTGATTGGTCAGATAGTGATCGTGCTTAGGCAATGTGTTAAATAAATCTTTCCTTATTCTTCCTTATTTTTGAATCAATTTCATTCAGCACATTCTTTCGATACTTACAGTAAGATTTTAAATTTCAATTATTAAATTGGTATGAACGAGAGGCTCCCCGCCAGGGGCTAGGTGACGCCGGGCCGAAGGCCCGGTCGTCAGCTAGTATATATATATATATACTATATGTTTGTGTATGTATATTTGCATTGTATACACATTTTGGTTGAGTTTGGACCAAATTTTGCCCATTTCCCCCCTGTTAATTTTTTCAGCTCGATTGTTTAAAATTATTGTATTGTCATCGACTCTTAATACGTATGCAAATATTTAATTTAATCAGACAGCTTGAAGGTGGTGAAAATTACGTTGAAAGATTCCGTCACATTGATACATAATTACATACATGCATACATACAGGCTAATAAGAGCGTGTTAAAACCCAATACGAAGTTCACTAAGATGGTCACCGAAGGCGGGCTTTACAGCTGTTTATTTTATAATGATATTGTGGACATTGTTTTTTTCCTCCCTTTGTTATTTTAATGTTTTGATGTTTCTTTTTTTCTCTCATTCCAAAAACAATAATCGATAATTTATTTGGGCATTATCTATATAGCCATTATGGATGGTCTTTTTGCTTCTATTGCCTCCCTGATAATCTCCCCGTTTTCCCAATGGGATTCCGGGCAAATTCCCTAAGATATACACCCACTTAAACTTAAGATCGCCCGCCTCTATTATGCTCCTTCATCTGGGATTCCCTAATAATAATACCTCTACTTTCGATTTACTATTATTTATTTACTTCTATATATATATATATATATATATATAATGGATTCTCTTGAATCAATGAATAGACATATCGGCATCTTGGCCATAAATCTAACAAAATCTGCTGCATTTTCAAAGTATCGTATTCGAAATAAAAAAAAAAGTTAAATTTGGCTGGATTTTAATTTGTTTTTAAATTCAAACAGCAGGTGTTTTTTCCCCCAATCCCATTAATCACTCAGAATCGCTATATCCACCTATAGGTATATATTATATTGATCATTCTCTTTCATATTCTTTAAAGGGACAAAATCGCGAATAATTTAAAGTCGAAATTTTTATTTTAAGAAAGAACATATTTCGACAAATTGCAAAAAGATATATTATTTTATTTAAAATACATTTTATCACCTCTTTTCGTTTATCTGTATTACTCTCAAAAACTGCGGTTCCTTATTATTTTTACTTTATCATACAGGGTGTATGGTCAATTATTGTAATCGCGCATGAAAAAGTGTTGTTTTTTGTTAGTATTTTCAAAATATCTCAAAAACGGCTGAAACTATTTTATTAAAAAAAATCGATCGAAACCATGGCGTTTGCTCTACAAATCAACTGCAACGGATCGTTGCTAAACTTTATCCAAATTCACTTGAAATATTAATATGTTTATTCCTTTATTATTAATCAGATATAGTAGTCTTTACCTGAGGACCCTTTGAAGTCCCGCTTGGCGCGCGACCGATTACAATACTTTACCCATGTTTCGCATTGGATAAAGTAAAAAGCTCTAATGACTGAACATCAAAAAAATCAAAGCCCACAGCACGCGCAGGCAAAGTTCGAGCATTAGCTTGGTCGTACACGCTGTACGCTATGTACACGAACCATTTCGAGCCAACTTCGACCCCATGCAGCTCGAAATTCATTTGGGATACAGAGCTGAAATTATACACATGTAATTATCTAATCTATCTGGAGGAGAGTACCAAATTTCAATAATATAGCTTAAATATATTCTGAGATATGGACCTGGGAAAATAGCAAAATTTTGGCACTCACTCACTGACAGGTCCTCAAAACTCTAGGGTACTTCCAATTATTCCAGCATCATGAAATTTCGCCTGCTAGTTGAGTTTGGGATGCAAACAAAGGAAAAATTCCAAAAATCCAAACTTTCTATCTCTTAACCCATTCAAAATGGGGGGGAGGGTCAAAAATTAAAATTCTAGCCCTTTGGACCAAAGGGCTTCCTCATAGATTACAAAAAGAAGAGAAATCTCAACCAAAACATTCTGTGCAAAAACAGGCCAAGTTCAAAAAAGTAGTGAAATCTAGTGTACAGCCAAGTTAAATTCGCCAAGAATAATTAAGTTGAGAGATCTACTATTTTCTCAAATTAATTATTCTTGGCGAATTTAACTTGGCTGTACACTAGATTTCACTACTTTTTTGAACTTGGCCTGTTTTTGCACAGAATGTTTTGGTTGAAAATATATTTTACGAGATATTAATGATTTTGTCAAAATATCTGTTAGTCCGTTACTAAACTAGAGTGAATATCAAAACGAAATTTTTCATTCTTTAAATTGAGATTAAGAGCTAATTAGATTTTGATTGAATAGAACCAAAAATTAAGGGAAGGGGGGGGGTCTTAAACTAGAACATTCCGGGATGGCTTCACTAAAGACGCCACAAACGTCAAAGGCGCACATAAGACGCAATAAAAAGCGCAAACAAATAACAAATAAATGCACCTCCTAACTGTTGAGCATTGCACAACAGTCCAACAGAGTGTTAAATGATTTATATATGTATTTCTAAGCTTCCAAATTAATTTTTGATATTATTTACAAGAAAATAATATGAAATAAACTGATGTGGCCATCCACATGACTTTACCATAAGCCTGGGTCCTCTCTTATATTTCATATTTAATAAAATAATATATAATCATTTTGGAGAGAGGGTCAAAAAATGAAAAACTAGGCCTTTGGACCAAACTCAACCAAATATTGTATACATAAATAATGTTGAGTTTGCCCCAGAGAGATTTTCATTTTTTGACCCCCCAACTTTGGTCCTAGAAAAAAATAATAATTTTTTCATCATTATAAGTTTATTTTATAGTATATTTAATTTTTATTGTTTCTTTAGTTTGAAAAAAAATCTTATAATTTTAATTTTTAAACCCCCCCCCCCCCTCTCCTTAATTTCGGGTTCGTTTTCAACCAAAATCAAATGAGTTTTTAATCTCAACGCACCAAAACTACATTTGAAATTTCATTTTGATATTCACACTAGTTTTTAAGCTTTCACAAAAATTTGGTAACGCACGTATTAACTCACTAATTTACATTTTGACAAAACAGTTATTATGTCGCAAAAATATATTTTTTCGATGTTCACTTATTAGAGCTTTTTTGTAGACTGAAATGCCATGGTTTTGCCCAATTTTTTAATTTAAATCAGTTTCATCCGTTTTTGAGATATTTCGAAAAAAAAGAAGCAAAATCACCACTTTTTTCATGCACGATTACAATACTTGACCATATCTTGTAAAAATGTCTAACATTGTTTTATTTAATCACCCCCCCCCCCCCCCCGCCGTACTTAGGGTTAAGTAAAAGATACTTTCATAGTAATTAAAATGGCTAAGTTAACATTTGACCTTTAAGTTTCTGATTTTCAAATAAGACTGTTGCTCATTGATGAGCTTTCACCAAGGGAGAGTGACTTCAAGAGTTTAGACTTAGTTAATTTTAAATAAGACTTTTAGAACACCACCCAAACTTTTTATATCTTACGAAATTCTGTAATCGGCTTTTTTTAAATTAACATTTTAAAATGCGTTCTAGTAAAAATCTTCTTTGGTTAATCTAAAAGGCATTTTTATAAATAAAACTATAGGGTGGGCCATCTAACTTTTGGAATTTGAATCGACTATAAAAAAAAACTAATGGATATTTTTTAAAAATTATAAGTTTATTAGAAAGATTTGACATTTCCTTTAAGAATGAAACACAACATCATGAACATCCGACGCGTTTTCAGTTCGCCCAATGCGCTAAAGATCGTTTGGCCGAAGATGAGCATTTTTATCGAAAAATCGTGTTTTCCAATGAAGCTCATTTCCAACTCGGAGGCTATGTCAATAAGCAAAATTGTCGCATTTGGAGATCAGAGAATCCACACGTGACTATTGAACAGCATATATATTCATCCACAACGAGTAACTGTTTGGTGCGGTTTTTGGTCTGGCTGCATCATTGGGCCATTTTTCTTTGAAAATGAGCAAGAAGCCGCCGTTATTGTTAATAGCGAACGTTACCGTGCCATGATAAACGAATTTTTGTTTGAAAAAATTGAAGAGGATGACATGGGTGACATTTGGTTTCAACAGGACGTGTCCACTTTTCGGAACAGCCAATATAACCATCGATATTTTGCGCACTGTTTTTGGAAACCGAATAATCAGCCGCAATGCTGATGTGTATATGCCTAATTTATATAAATTGAAAGTTATTTGCCGAGAGTAGCAGAATTTTTATATATTGAAGGAGACAATAAAAGAGTGTGTCTTCTGCTGGAATTATAAATTTTATTTATTTATAACGAGACTATAGTTTCGAGGGCTTTGCCCTCTTCATCAGTCTATTTTATTCATTGTAATAGACTGATGAAGAGGGAAAAGCCCTCGCAACTAGTCTCGTTATAAATATATAAAATTTATAATTCCAGCAGAAGACACTTTTATTGTCTCCTTCAATACCTAATTTATATAGTTAGTATTGTGGCATCACTCATCTTCTCTACATGTTGTCAGTTTTGCTGATCTCTAGACATTTCTTATTAAAATTGTGCTGGTCTAATTAAGAAAAGACCACTTTTATATTTTCTAAATGTATTGTATTTTACGTTCCTAGGATACAGCAGATATTTTTAAATAATTTGGGTCTAATTTGGTTCATTACTAATATATACTTTTTGTAAAAAAATTTTAATGTAAAGTGTATTGGTTCGGGTAAAATCGATCATGTTGGTCGATGTTACCCTCCAATGATCGATATTACACAACCTAATTTTTACACTTTTTAGGTATGGGGTAATAACTATTTTAAATCAAGTCCGTAATAAATATAAACATTTATAATGTTGCAATGTTGAAATAAATGTTAAAATGTTAAAATTAATATTACTGATTGGTCGATTTTGACCTCCACCATAATCGATATTACCCTACCGGCCGAAATTACCCGATATTTTTCCCTTTTTTAAAAAAGTACCTTTTAAAAAAATATTTGATTGTTTGTAAATTCAATAGAATAAACTCATAATAGATAAAGTAACCAAGTAATTTGACTGTTTTGAGCATCTTATTACCAAGATTAATAATTGATATTTTTAACAGGGCTTAAGTAGTCGATATTCCCTCACTTTTCTCTAAATATAATTATATTTACATTAAGTATTATTTTATAGCTTCTCCGTTTTTTGTCATTATTCATTTTTTTACTTAAAAACAATAAACATATATAAATTATAACAAAACAAATAAAAATTCTAGAATAAATTGAAGAATTTAAAGCATCTTTTTTTTTTTATTTTAAATAAATACAGAAAGCGACACAAAACATAAATCAACAGTGAAATTACTACACATAAAAAAATTAATTTATTGTTCATGACAATAAATTACATTTAATTAAATTCCTAAAATGCATGTACAGTTCAGTTTAACAAACAATATTACCTTTTAGTGGTAAGACTTCTGAAATCGTGCTCGTCTTTAAGTTAATATAATAAAATAAACATTTTACAAATAGCCCAGGCAAATTAGACCGAAAAAAGTCCCCGCTGGCCAATAAATATGCACAATTGCACAAGCTGAAAATAATTTTAATCGACGCCAGGCACGGGTTACCTTTTTCCAATTAAGATGAAATTTTACCAATCTCATTTTTTAGCCAAATGGATACTATTATGGGGGTCAGCACCAAAATTTGAAAAGTGGTTTCTTGTCACCACATAATGAGCATAAATTCACTTTTGCACCAAGTTGGTAAAAATTGCCAATATTTGACGATCGATTGTGCCTAAACCACTTAAATGATTTTAAATTTTATGTACTTTATTGGACGTGAAATTTTATTCTCTTTCATTTTGGTAAGAGTGAAATTTTCTTTAGAACGCATGATTTTGGAGTTATAAGCGAAAATCTAAAAAAACGTCCAAAATTTTCGTGATTTTAGGCCCACAAAATTTCATCACCGGCCAAAAACCGTCACAAACACATATAACTCTTATTTAGAACCCCTAACGTCGATTAAAATTATTTCCAGATTAAGAATATTAATTGGCAAGCAGAAGTCTAATTTTCCTGGTCTAAAAATCAAGTGCGAGTTTTAATATTGGAAAGGAAAGTATAAAAATGGATCCCCACCTTTTTTTTTTGTAAAGAAAAGACTCGGTGCTAAAAGTTATTAGATTTTATTTAAAAGGATAGGGGTTGAGTCATCTCGTCTTTATATAAAGTTTTCCAACATTTTTTTTTCACTAAAAATATTAAATAATGTCGTTAGGCAAATTTTAGAATTATTACATAATAATAATAGATAATTTATTAAAATGTTTTTGTCTTTTTATAAATCCTGTATAAATTTGCAAGTTAATGTTAATGAAAGGATAATAAAAATGGAAATAATAAACATTTGTTCTGATTTTAAATCAAAGAGATTGTTTTCTGCATAAATTGAGATGTTATAGTCAATCTTCTTACATGTCTGAAAGATTGTCGTGACCTCGGAAATCGAACCCAAGTGTCAAAAAGCCAATATAGCGATCCTTACAGACAAATTAACACAAGGTGTCCTATATCACAAGGATGAACCGTGTACAGGGGATAGGGCAATTTACGACGATCCAGGACGTAAAAAAATAATTTAATAAAAGTCTCATAGTTTTCGAATTATATGCATTTTTTTGAAAATGGTGAAAACCTCTACCTTGCCCTAAATAATGGGATGCTGTGGTTACACATTTACATATTTTATTATTATAATTTTTGTTCCGCAATCCTGAATAATCCTTGTATTGACCATAATTCAAAATAAAATCATTATTACTATAATTCCACATAATTCCAAAAAAGTGTTACACCTTATTCCAATTGCGGTTCAGCCCTCGATTATAATATTTAATTTCATCTCCTATATGGTATCTGTGCTTTGGTACTTATTACTTCATAAAACAAATAAGTTGTTTCTCAGTACGAATTATAAAATATACATCAAGGACTGTAGTAGTTAAAATATAAAAAAGATCTGTCGAATTTCATGTTTTAACTTAGCAGTAAGTAAGAGGGTTAATTTGAGAATTTCACGTGCGCCTGTATTTAGGCAACTTATCGGCATAGATGATTAGAAGCTGCGTAGAAGCTAGGCGAGTCCATTCGTTATTTCGAGAATGTTCCCGAGCTTTGGAAACAAGATTTATTATCATGAGTGTGAAATTCAATTTCAATACTTAAATGAAAAAGTCTGGTGGGGGCTGGGGGGGCTCAAAAAATGAAAATCTAGACCTTTGGAAAAAATGTATAATTATATTTTTCACAATTTCCTTTTTATAATTAATTGATTTTTTTTGTTTTTAAATTCCATTAATCATCATCATCGAGTATAAAGTCCTAAGACTGGTTTGATGCAACAATCCGTCTCCACTCGACTCTGTCCCCCGCCAGCTGTTTGGCCTCTCTAAATGTCCGGCATCCCATATCCCCAATTATTTGGTTGAATTATTCTAATCTGGGTCTTCCCCTTCCCCTTTTCTTCCCCACCTCCCCCTCCAAGATATCCCTAAGCAGTCCCCCATGTCTCAGTGTGTGCCCCATCATCTGACCTCTTCTCTTCTTCAGACTCTTCCACAATGTTCTTCTTTCTCCGATTCTTCCAAGAACTTCTTCATTTGTAATTTTATCCATCCATTTGATATTCATCATTCTTCTGTAGCACCACATTTCGAAAGCCTCTAATCTCTTTCTCTCCGCTTATCTAATTGTCCAGGTTTCACATCCGTACATGGCTATGCTCCATACATATGTCTTCAATAGCAACTTCCTGTTTTCTAAGCTGATTGAGGAGGAGCATAGTAGTTTTTGTTTTGAATTAAACCCCATTTTTGCTTGGGCAATTCTTGATTTAATTTCGTTTTCGCTCCTCCCATCCCATGTTATTTTACTTCCTAGGTAGCGGAATTCCTTAACTCCTTCTAGGTTTTCTTGGTTAATTTTGATGCATTGCTGTCTCGTTTGTTCTTTTATTGTACATAATAGGACCTTGGTTTTATTCTTGTTTATTTTCATTTTCATTTCTTCTATTAGGATTTGGTTAATTTCATTCAGGGCGTCCTCTAATTCTTTTTTATTGCTTCCTAGAAGGGCAATGTCATCGGCAAATCTTAACATAGCGATCTTTTGACCTTGGATTTCGATACCTGTATCAATTTTGTCTTTGAATTCTTTAATCGCTTCTTCTATGTTTAAGTTGAAAATCATGGGTGACAGCAAACATCCTTGTCTTACACCTTTTTTTATTTTGGCTTCTCTTTGCTCATCTCCAATACTTATAATTGCCGTCTGGTTTTGATATAGATTGTAGATTAGTCTTCTCTCCATGAATTTTATTCCCGCCTGTTTTAATATTTTAAACATAATTTCCCAATTGACGTTATCGAATGCTTTTTCTAGGTCTATAAATCCGATGTAGACAGATTCTTCCCTGATAAAAGCCCTTTCTATTATTAGTCTAAGAGAGAGAATTGCTTCTCGGGTGCCTCTGTTTCTTCTAAAGCCGAACTGGTCTTCCCCCAGATTTTCTTCAACTCTTTGTTCTATTCTTCTTTGGATTATTTTGTTTAGGATTTTAGAGGCATGTGAGGTTAGGCTAATGGTCCTGAAATTTTCACATTTATCTCCGCCTATCTTTTTGGGAAGTGTGACTATTTTGTTTTTTTTGGAAATCTTTTGGGATGATTCCCAATTTATAGATTTTGCTGATTAGTTCAAAAAGTTTGTCACTTGCCTTTTCTCCAGAGTTCTTTAGGATTTCAGCTTGTATATTGTCTATTCCGGGTGCTCTATTATTTTTTATTTCCTTCAAAGCTGTCTCAAATTCTGTCCTGAGTATGGGGTCTCCTAATTCGTTTTCGTCTACAGATTCTTCTTCTTCTATTGGGTTCATTGTTTTTTCTTCTCTATAGAGTTCTTCTAGGTGTTCCTTCCATCTATTTGCCTGTTCGATTTCGTTTAGAATAATGTGGCCTCCTTTATCTCTTATGTTCTTGCTTTTTGGCTTGTCTTCTTGAAAATTTCTTTTTATTGCCCTATAGGCCACATCAACTTTTCCCAATACTAGATTTTCGTTGACTTCTTTACATTTTTCTTGAATCATTTTTTCTTTTGCTTTTCTACATTCTCTTATAACTTTCCATCTTAATTTTTTATATGTTTCTTTCTCTTCTTCGTCTTTTCTGTTCTTAAATTTTCTTCGTTCGTCAATCAGTTGCAGTATTTCGTCTGTTACCCATGTCTTTTTAATTTCGTTTTTCTTTGATTGAAGGACTTCGTTGGCTGTATCGGCCAGGCTTGATTCCATATCATTCCATTCTTGTTCGATTTCTTCTTCTTTATTATTTGTGGGTGTTTTTTCTTCCAGTTTCTTATTCATTATATTTTCGAAGAGTTTTTGGGTTTCCTTATTTTTTAATTTAGATATATCGCAGTTTTTTTGCGACCCCCCCTTTTTTTATTAGTTTTTTAAATTTTAGTTGGCATTTCCTCGCAATTAAATTGTGATCACTAGATATATCAGCCCCAGGATAGCTTTTGCAGTCCTTTACTTGATTTCTGAATCTTTGTTTGACTAATATGTAATCTATTTGAAATCTCGCCTTGTCTAACGGCATTTTCCACGTGTAGATCCTTCTTGGGTGGTGTTGGAAGAGTGTGTTTGCTACTATTAGACTGTGCTTACTGCAAAATTAAATTAATCTTTCCCCCCTTTCATTCCTATTTCCTAGACCGTGTTCGCCCACCACTTTTCCTTCTTTGCCTTTTCCTACTCTTGCATTCCAATCCCCCATAATTATTAAATTTTCATCCCCTTTAACGTGCTTCATCAGGTTTTCAATTTGTTCGTACATTTCTTCTATATGTGATCATAACAATCCTTTCGCTTACCTGAAGTTAATTCTTTACCCTTTGTCCTATTTTTTTATTCATAATAATGCCCACTCCTGCCATCCCATTCTGCCCCCGTGTGTGAATGATTCTATGGCTGTTTTCAAACCAAAAATCTCCCTCTTCTGGATATCTCATTTCACTAATCCCAATAATGCCCAATTTGTGTCTATCCATTTCCCGCTTTAAATTCACTAGTTTATCTACTCCCCTTAGCGTCCTAACATTCCACGCTCCGACTCGTAGAAACTCATTATTTATTTTTCCCTTTATGATGGTCTCTCCTCGGGTAGCCCCTTCCCGCAGATCCAAACGAGGGGCTAGTTTACCTCCGGAATTCTTTACTCGAAGAGAAATCGTCATGATGAATATTCTCGGGATTTGTAATGTGGTGGTTTCTTGCCTTCCACATGTTGAAGAGAAGAGAAATGAAAAAGGAAATCAACTCCTAGCCCTCGAAAACCTAATACCGTCGGGGTCGGTAAAAAAAAAACAAGAGTTGGCCAAGGGAGGCCGTATAGGAAAGAGAAAAAGAGAAGCCTGACACAAGTAAGTGGAAGCAATGTCAGACTTAGCTCGGATAACCTCGTGGTCGCAATCCACGTACTCATCAGAAATGAGTTTCTGAGGTAACTTAATTACTACTTAGGATTAAAAAAAAGACAAATTAAATGAAAAAAAGAATTGAAATTAAAATATAAATAAATATATTAATAATAGTTAGTAAGAAAATAAAGAAAAAGAAAAATTATAATTTAGATAATAATTAAAAGTAAAAAAAAAAAAAAAAAAACATGCAATAATGAATAAATATATATTATTAATCAAATTAAAAATTATTTCAAATGAAATATATTAAAGAAAGAAAGAAAGAAAGGCAATTGAAATTCGAAACTTATGGCTTGTGAGATGAATCAGCTTGTCTTCAACACAATGTAACGAATTTAAATAGAATAAAAATAAAATAAATGGATATGTTTAAACAATTAATTGATTGGCCAAACAAATAAACACAAATATTATTTAAATTACGAAGATCAAAATTAAACAAATTATATCACTAGAAAGAGGAATTTTTAACGAATAGTTTGATGTAAAATAATTAGAAAGTTTTGAAAATTAGACAACTCAAAAAGCATTCAAGTACGGAGCAAATAAAAACGTGTCGGTGTCGAATTCGAATAATTGAAGAAACATGTTGATAATTTAATCTAATAAAAGAAAGTTCATTAGGTATATTTAGCTCCGATGACTATATTTCAATATCTAGAGAGGTTTAAAAATTTACCTACATAACTTTTAAATGATTGATTTTAGACATTTCTCTCATATTAACTCTTCTGATGGAAATTAAATGTACTTTAATAAAAGTCCTTATATGACTTTGTTTACCTCAAAGTATTATTCCATTAATAGTTCATTACAAATATTATTATATATTAAAAGTAGGTAATTTAATTAATTAGATAACGCGTTCAATAAATTGATAGCTAATTCAAAGAAAGATAATTATAAAGCTTGAGTAAGATACGAGGTAGGTTTCACAAAAAAGAAATAAAACAAAATTGAGTTTTGAATTCGATATATTTCGGGGGTTAGCCCATCATCAGGAGTCTAAGAAAACTGATTATATATTGGAAAAATAGTTTTATAAGTAAAAATTTTTAAAAAAATTTTAAATGTATGTGGTGAGGGGAAAGTACAGGTTAAAATTTTTTAAAAATTGTTACTTGTAAAACTATTTTTCAAATATATAATCAGTTTTAATAAACGGCTCATATATATATGAGCCGTTTATTTTGAAAGTGGCCTAACTCCAATTTTGAAAAAATGAGTTAATGACAGATTTAGCTAGACATAGATATCTTCTTTTCAAATTTATAATATCATAGCCAAAGGAGTACAATTTCATCATGAATTCGTCAAAATAAATACATCAAAATATATATAAATAAATACATCAAAATACAAAGTTGATACAATTTCGATGGCTGTATATGTATATAATTAAGTGGGTGGATCTCTTAGCCCTATAGCAGCCGAAATCGTGATCAGAAAATTTTATTATACCACCGTGAAACCTCTCAAATTATTGATCTATTTACAATATGTAGATGATTCGATTGCGATTGTCTCTCATAATAAAATGGATATGATATTGGAGAAATTCGATGCTTTCCATCCGGATTTGAGTTTTACGTATGAAATAGAAATTAATGGCCAAATATCGCTCCTTGATCTTTTGATAATCAAAAATCCCAGTGGTTCTCTATCATTTGACCTGTATGTGAAGCCATCTGACAGTGGACGTTTCATCAATTACTTCTCGCAGTCTCCCTTTGTATATAAAATGAACACCTTATATTATTTTTTGAGAAGGATTTATTTGCTTTGTGATGACGTCTACGTTGCGAGGAATGTTGATGATTTTAGGATGATGGCTTCCTCGAACTCTTGTCCGTTGCGGGTCATTAATACTGTAATTAAAAATTTTCGTCGAAGAAGGGAGAAGCAGCTTATTGCTCCTACCCCATCTGTACCCCCTCTCAGGGATGGACCATTTTTCTCTCTCATCTATATGCCAGGGTTGTCCGAAAAAATTCAAAAAATATTTAAGAACTATAATGTACGCACGGCCTTGGCATCAACTGGTAATATGTCCTTTTTATTTAATAATAAGGATGTAGTTCCACCCCACGAACAACATAATGTGATATACTTAATTAAGTGCCGCGATTGCCCGAAACCTACAAGTGTTTATGTGGGTCAAAAATCTCGCATTTTTTCTTTGTGGAAAAGAGAGCATGAATTAAGTATAATAAATAAAAAAGCTTCGACAGCCCTGATCTCCCATCATATCGATACGACACATGGATTTGAGTTTGATGATGCTGTCATCTTGATGAGATTGGATAACAATTAAAAGCATCTGTTAGCCGAAAAATGTTTTATTAAGACATATGGGCAAAGGGCTCTTAAATTTCAAACTGATTGTATTGGGCTTAGCAATGCTTACTTGTCAATATTGACAAATACTGATGCCCAGGTATAATACACATTGAGAAAGGGGGAAAGAATTGTAAAAAAGAAAAAAATTTATTATTTATTTTTATTTTTATATATTGTCATTTTAAATTTTAATTTTGTTATTCTTAATGTTAATTAATTATTTTGAGAAATCCTCTTAATTGAGAGATGTTTGTGAGGGGTCAGTGATCCTAATTAGATCAATGTCCTCATAATGTTATAATTAATTGAATAAATGAAAATTTGCTGTATATATACTTGAGACGTTGCGCATATCGAGTGAGAGCACACCAAGATTTATGTACCTTTTTATATTTCATATAGTTTTGTAATTATGATAAAATCCATAACAACTCTGCCTGCGGACAATTTATTTATAAAATTAATTGTGTCGCTAATACTGTGAGATATAATTTTGTAATTAACAACTTTGGATTTTTTTGTGAAAAATTTTATTGTATTTTTACATGTGTGCTCTATCGCTTTTTTCAGCTCTTAGGAACTGATGATGGCATTATTTAATTAAAGCCGAAACGTTTTCCATAATTGGGAGTTTTTTATTCAGCAGAGGCTACCCATTGGCTGAATCCCTCTCCATACTTAATTATATATAAATACAAATATCTTAAATCAACAAATAATGGACTTAGGCCACTTTCAAAATAAACGGCTCATATATATATTTCAAGCAGAGTATAACCCCATTGATTTCTATTTATTTTTATTTTTTTATCGTGGTGTAAATGTCTGAAAATTGCAGCAATCATATTTCTGGATGGGTTTTTGTCTGAATTTCTATTAGGTACAATAAATAATTAGAGGGAAATTAAATATGAATTGATTTTGTCTGTTGAATGTGATAACAAGTTTAATTCAAAGAAGAAATTGGGAATCTTTTTTGTGAAAAGCCACGGATAGAAGAATCCTCTCTGAATCATTTCTTGTCTGGAAAGGCAAGAAGAAAGGGATCAAAGGTCAAGACAAGAGCAACACTAAAATATCTAAATTTGTATCCAGAACATCTCATTATTTAAGGCAGGGTAGCGATTTTCATTATTTTCATATAACTCAAAAACAATGAGACTTTTATTAAAAAAAAATTATGTTCAGTACATAAAGATAAGAGTAAATAAATTTATATTTAATATTCATTTAGTATGAGTTAGGATTCTTGGTCATTTCATTCACATTAAAATTAAAAAATTAAAAGATGTAAAAATTTTTTCAATATATATATTTTGGGCAATGAATATTGAATATAATATTTATTTACTCTTATCTTTATTAAAGATGTTTCACCTTGCACCAACACCACAATCTCTACTAATTATGTTCAGTACAGTCTTAGTTACCAAAAAAAGGAGCCGTAAAGGGGTACCTTAAGGCCGTATCGTTATATAGCCTTAAAAGTCTCCTCAATAATCGGGCTATCTATTGCAAAAATAATTTTTCAAATCGGATTACTATTTACTGAGATTAGCGCTTTCAAACAAACAAACAAACATTCACACTCTCTAGTTTTATATAGTAGTATAGATTTTATTTTATGAGAATAATTTTATATTTTATTATATTTTTTTTTTCGAAATTATGATGCGATAAAGTCATAATAATAATAAGTTTAATAATATAATTAAAAATTCCGAATTCTATTTATAATATAATTATGTAATGGAGAGGGATTCACACTCTCTGTTGAATAAAAAACTCCCAATTATAGAAAACGTTTCGGCTTTAATTAAATAATGCTATCATCAGTTCCTAAGAGCTGAAAAAAGCGATAGAGCACACATGTAAAATTACAATAAAATTTTTTACAAAAAATCCAAACTTGTTAATTACAAAATTATATCTTACAGTATTAGCGACACAATTAATTTTATAAATAAATTGTCCGCAATATATATTGCAAAAATTGCTAATGTACGTAATGTTAATTAATTAAGTGACGCTAAACACATATGTAATCAATGCATATAATTAAATAAACAAGCACAGTTTTATTGTTAATGTTGATTATAATAAAGAGTGTATAAATACCAAACTACTAAAAAAAATGGAAGGTATTTGGCAAATGTTTTTATACAAAACAGTAAACATTGTTTTTTAAAAACAAATAATAAAATAAAAGACTATTAAATGTATCTATTGAGGGGGGGGGGGGGGTTGATTTTTTCACTCCCTCCCCCAGCAATTGCTATTTTTGACAGATGATAAAGATTAACAAAATGTTATTTTCAGTGAGTTTGCACTCTTTTGAGCTTTCTAAGATTGTGAAATGTATATTGGGAACCTTGGCAGGGATGTGGCTTAATATTTTACCCCACGGTGGCTTGTTTCAATTTAGACCACCAGATAGTGTATCGGAATTCTCAGTTTCCCATGAGAATCTTGGTAGGGGCGTGGCTTAATTTTTTGCCCTACTGTGGCTAGTTTAAATTTAGAGCACCAGATAGCGTATCGGAATTCTCAGTTTTTCAATAGCTATTTGCACGTTCATTCTTTCCTGTTTTGATTTTTCCAGAAAAATTGTAATTTCCTAAAGAAAGTCATAAACTTCCTGTTTTGATTTTTCTGTCGTTAATTGTTGCAAATAAGCTGGACACATACTGAGGATTTCTTATTTAATAATAATAAAAAAATAAAATAAAAAAAAATTAGAAGCTAGGTTTGACATAAAATATTTATATATTTAAGGTGAAACCTACCTTCTAATTTTACTTATTTATTTTTTTATTAGTAAAAAATGTTTCCCTTTCTATGTATCATAGCACGACATGGCCCAAAGTGGTTGCATAAATATTTGTAGATATCTGACTCAACTATGGCACCTGAAGAATTTTTTTTTTAAATATCTATCTCTATGATAAATTAATAATTAATTCTTTTATTGCTGGTGAGTGCCTTCAAAATTTTATTGATACCTACAATGTCTTCTCTTACGTGAATAAACTCAAACATTTATATAATTATTTATTTTTAAATATAACTGCTATTTAAAACAACTGGTCACCACACGACTTACACATTCTCATTTATTTGAAATCATCGCGACACTCCTAATTTACACCTCCTTCCTTTATTTCAATCGGATTCAAATTTATAAACGACTAATAACTCATGATACTTGATAAGTACTCCAATTTAAAAAAAAAACATTGTTAGTGCCATTTTGAGGAAAAAACAAAAAAATAAAAAAAAAACGTAAAAAAATCTTTCATGTAAATTTTAATTTCTAGTGTTCCATTTTAATGACCGATTTAATACGCCACGCAGAGGGGGCAGCCCTTTACAAAGAAGAAAACAGATTTTTTACAAATAATCATGAAACAAACACCTCAGCCGTCCAAACAAATCGTCAGATGTTGTGGCTAATAATTAGAATAATGCATATGTGGGCGCCTCTGGATAAATATCTCCAGAACAGCGGCCAGAGTGTTGGGAGCACCAACAGTGCCCCACAAGTGTGTAATGCGATTAACACATTAAGATAAAAAAAAACAATAAATAAATATGATGGGAAGATTTCTTCTGTACTAGGCCCCGTTGAGAAATCCAACCTTTAGACCCCCTCATATGCCTTGCTTTGACCAGTCTCACCCCATCAGGACGGCCAAACGATCGCTCAAAGAGCTCACTTCGAAGCCAAGCTTTGATGGGTGCTAACGCCATTATGACATGACACTTTCTGCCAGGAGTCCGGGGACCTTTCTCGTGATTTTGAGTTACAAGAACTCCGTGTGTTTTCACGATAGCTTACTCCTTCTAGCCTATATCGAGCTTAAGTTTCGAATTTCGTAGATCTGGGACTTTGTGTTGTGAAACGCAGGCGGCGCATACATACATACGCACTGATCAATGGATTTTTGGCCCCTCTTTGGCCTCTGGGGACCACAATGTCCTAAATCCGGTTTCCAACGGGCATCGATTCCTTCCACCTAGAAGTGACAAAATGAAATTAACTTTTTTCATCTCTGAGATACAAGCTCTCAAAGAGTCAGGACCCAGACAGAGGGCATCGCAATACTTCCACATTATATTCTATGAATATAAATGTGAAAGTAAAAATAAGGATCCATTATTAGCGAATTCAAGCAATGAAGATAATTAATCAAAATAATAATATTTTTAAGAATATATTTTTATTACCCAATTGTCCAAAATCAAATTAAAAAACATAAAACCTGTTGCTGTTACCAGAACAGACGACCTGCTTGCTTGCTTGCTGGCTGCCTATTCAATTAAAATTAAATGCTTCGAGTTGAATCATTGTTTGCCAAGCTCAATAACTATTCTTTTTCAAGAAAAGAGTCATTATTCATTAATAAAAAAAAAGTCTTAAAGCTAACCCACCTATTCTTTCTCTTTTATTCCCTTTTGAATTTCAAATTTTCTATTCATCTATTCTGGATTCAATTTTCTTTGCTTTTCATTTAGATAGAGAAATGAATTATGAGCCTATCTTTATGTGAGCACTTTTTTTTTCCAAATATTCTGAGCAAGGTTAATTCCGGATATAGAAAAAGAAACAATTTTCAAATTTTGCTATTAGACAAATAAACAAAAAAATATTTTTTTTTTCCGTGGGTTCATTTTATGATTTTTTTTCTTTCTATTTGTCACTTTAAGGACTTCAAAAAAGGTTATATAAAGTTTTTGATAAAATTAGATTTTGAAATACTTTACTATACAGTAAGGAAGTACTTTTTAAATTGTTTTAAAATATATGTAAATGACTAGTACAGTCACCACCCAACACCAAAGGTCTCTACTGTTGATTAGTGTTAAGTTAGGAACATATTTGAAAGGGAATTGTCACTTGTTATGTTTACACGAAGAGACAAACAACTTGTAATTTAATTATCTCTTTCATGTTAGTTTCTTTATTATAATAATTATCTTTATTGTATTGTTTGTAATATAAATATGTATATATTGTATTATCCATTTCAGGCATAATAAAATCTGTTGTCAAATCGAATTTAGAAATTAAATTACAAGTTGTTTGTCTCTTCGTTTAAACATAACAAGTGACACTTCCCTATCAGATATGTTCCTAACTTAACACTAATCTACAGTAGAGACCTCTGGTGGTGGGTGCTGACTGTACTAGTCATTTATATATATTAATTTGGACTGTTTAATATAGCTTATTTAACATTGCTTAAGTAAGAATGGATAGGGTTATCTCGGGTCTCTTGCTACCCAGAAGGTTTCGCCCCCTGGGGACCGCTTTCGGCGAGAGTCTTGCTGGAAAAATATATCAAAACGAGCTTTTCGTGCGTGCCTTCGGCACGCCCTCGAAGCTCGGCCCTCCGGGGTAGAAGAAATCAAGATATAAATATTAATGTGACATTGGTCTAGTGGTTAGAGCTGATGACCATAGTTCAAGAGTTCGTCGGTTCGATTCTAGGCAAGAGGGTAATTTTTTTAGAGAAATTTCTCTAAGCGTTGTTACAAATTAATCTAGATGAATATATATAGTATATTCTATAGCTCAGATCCAAATACTAAATTTCATATAAATATCTGAAGCCGATTTTATACCAATTGCGAATGAAATTTCAATTTTTTGACCCGCCCCCTTCCCCCATTTTTGTTGGCAAATTTTTGCATTTCTAGTCTTCTGGGGGCATACAGATTATGTACAGGGATTTTGGTTGGGTTTGATTTAAAGCTTTAGAATTTATATTTTTTGACCCTACTGGGCGGTTTTTGAAGAATTTTATTAAACAAAAAATTCAGAAATCTCATCCTCTACAACTTTGCTTCTGACAAAGTTTGCCGTAGAGTTAATAGTATAGGTGTTATTTTATCATTTCCATTAGTGACCCCACTAAACCTACCAAAACCCTCTTTTGGTTATTTTATAGCTTAGATTTTAAATTAGAAGATATCTAATCCAAATACAAAATTTCATAAGAATATCTCCAGGTGTTTTTATTATGCCCACTAGACACAAAAGAGCGACGACAGAAGGTGAAGGTGTTGAAGGTGTTTTCTTTGATATCTTTGCTTGAAACTTGAGCATCCGAAATTTGGCGTGATTTGGACAAATGAACAGACAAAACCTTAATTTTTAACCGACTTCAAAAAAGGAGGAGGTTCTCAATTCGGCTGAATTTTTTTTGTGTGTCTATGTTACCTGATATCTTCGCCAATTGTGAACCGATTTTGATATTTTTTTTGCATTGGGTTCAGTCTAGTTTCCGATTGGTCCCTTTTTTTCATTGGTATTGGACCTTTTTTGTTAATTTGAAAGTTTATATTAGGAAAATAAGGACAAGTTTTTATGTGTGACTTTTTTATTTATCAACCAACGTTTCGTCGACTTTGGTGAATTCTTCAGGGCTTCTACAATTATAAGAACATTATGGTATGAATTTACAAAAGTACAATTACAATTCCAAAACAAACATGTTTCAATAGTCATGTGACACATTCGTCTAAATTTTCTTATTATCTCCGTTACTATTTTTTCGTTATGTTTGTTCAGACATAACTTCTTTGTTTATGAACCAATTTTAATTATTCTTTCTGCGTTTGGATCAGTATAGCTCCAAGATAGTCAAGATACTATAGCCAAGAAACTATTTATTTATTTTATTTGTGTTCAGCGAGAACTTTTTTCCACGTGGACCGATTTCTATGATTATTTTTTTATTAGAAAGGGGGTGCTTAGGGGTGATCCCATATCAATTTGGTCTAGTTCTGATGATATGATAAATGACGAAATAATGTAAATCTCCAATTCTTATGAGCAAAGAATCGAAATTATAATACATAAAATCTTTTATAAAAAAAATCTTAAAACAATCATTTAAGACCCGCAAACGTTCCGAGAGAATTTCTATATTTATGAATTGAATTTTATTATCATTTTTTGATTCATTTGCCCGACACTTTCTCTTACGAGATGCATGTAAGGAATTATCATAAGTCACTATTAATAACATCACTGAAAAGAGAAAAATAAAAATAATTTTTATAAAAAAAATAAATAAAACCGACTTCAAAAAAATTAAATGAAACAAATAAAATATTAATAACTAAAGAATAAAATAAAATCCACTAAAAGGTATAAAATTATTATCTAATTTAGTTATAACTAATCGACGAAATTGTTACATGAAATCACTTTTTGAAGTCGGTGCCAAACAGATACATTTTATGAATCGAACTCTACAGATCTTACTTAGAACGTTTGACGGGTAAGCTCGCTTATATAGTTTGTTTGGCACAGACTTTAAAAAGTGATTTCGTCGTTTAGTTATAACTAAATTAGATAATTATTTTATACCCTATAGTGTATTTTATTTGATTTTTGAGTTATTATTATTTTATTTGTAACATTTAATTTTTTTGAAGTCGGTTTATTTTTTTTTTATAAAAATTATATATCATTCTAGATATCTAGATAGATAGAAGATGTTGCTAATTGTCTCGAAAATATTTTCAAGCGCCGCGCTGTAACAAGATACGCATATTCCAAGCCTAGCTCCAATTCTTGTTGCATATTCTACGAGTAACAGGCGTTCCTATGAAACTAATATTTTTGTTTGTACATTCTTGATTTACATAAAAATATAGACAATAGTTAAAAATTCATAAATTTAACGAACGTAGTTTCATTTATCGTAATAACATCAAATTTCGCCGAAACTGCTGGTGATTATAGATTGAAATTATTGCATGTGAGGTTTAGTTTAACAGGAAGCTAAGAAAATTAAAAAAAAATAAATAAACTGATGTGGCATCCACATGACATTACCATACACCCGCCCCATCTCTTATTTTTGATATTTAATAAAATAATTTATTTTGAATTCTGGTCAATAGCAGGATTATTGAGGATTCCGTAACAAAAATTAGAATAATAAAATTTGGAAATTTGTAGCCACATCATCTCATTATTGAGGGTAATATAAAGCGATTTTAACAATTTTCAAAAAAATGCCTATAATTTGAAAACAATGAGACATTTATTTAAAAAAAAGTTGGTAGGTTCTGGATCGTCATAAACTCGCCTAAGATCTTCTGTTCACGGTTTATCATTATGACACCCTATATAAAATATAAATATAATTATCATTATAATCCAAATGAACTTAGACCATTTTTAAAGAGAATGAATGATTTATTTAATTTCCCAAAGATACAGATATTATATTTTTGTTTATCAACTAAAAGAAATCCTCTTTGAAAACCTTCTGCTTTTGCTTTTTTTTTCTAATTATCGTTACAAAGTAATCCATTTAATCTGTATGATCGTATTTTTGCAATAAATGATATCTTCATTATCTCATTTTATTAAAAACAATGCCGTGTATAATATGTATATTATTCTAAATTGATGATATATAAGTATCAGCAAACAGGGGAAAATATAGATAATTTATTATATATTAAAAATGAATTTAAAAATCGAATAAAATTGTTTTTATTATCTAGAATGATTAATTGTTATAATTATTTTCATAAATAATTACATATTAATATAAAAATATATGTCTTGATGAACTCGGAATGCCCGATAAAATGTGGACAATTTCATTTTTATATAATTGAAAAGTTTTATAGCCGAATATTATCATATATCAGTTTTTACTTCCGCATATACATCATGTAATGATATATTGTAGAATATAATTTATTGCAATAGCAGGCCTGGGGTCCGACACTTTGAGAGCTTGTATCTCAAACATGAAAAAAGTTAAATTCATTTTGTGAAATCTAAGTGGAAGGAATTGATGCCCTTAATAGTTGGAAACCGGATTTAGGACATATAAGTGACCAAAATTCCATTGGTAAGTGCATACGTATGTACGTATGTAGTACCCCCTGCCTTTCGCAACCATTTGTTTCAAAGCTACGAAATTCGAAACTTAAAGAGTACAGAAAGCTTTTGGTTGAAACCGGAACACTGGAAGTTGACATTTACATGAAAGATTTATCGTTTTTTTTTTCTCAAAAACGGAACTAACGATTTTTTTTTTTAAATTAGTGTACTTATCAAGTGTCATGCGGTATTAGTCGTGTATAAATTTTAATTGGATTGTTAAAATAAAAGAAAGGGGTATAAATTAAGAGTGTCGCGATGATTTCAAATAAGTATGAGGATGTGAAAGTCGTGTGGTGACCACACCAGTTGATTAAATGATTATTATAAATACAACCATACGCCTTTTGCCTTGTGTATGATAACTGGAAAAATGAAGTTAGGAACATGTAACACTGTTATAAATCTTGTAACAAGGATTATTTACCTAATCCAGAATTACATTTCGTTGGGATCTTATTGTTGAGGTCTAAATAGAGAGATCTTGCAACTTAAATACGAGCCTCAGCAAGATTTTGCTTAAATTTCCTAATATAATCAAACTCCTATTTATAAAACTTAGCAATATATAATTTATTTTCACTTCTATCTAATTTATTTTTCCAGTTGTCTTAGCTCTATCTTACACTTTTAGAGAATAGAATAATCTTCCTGCTTCCGTCCAATCCCACGTGGTATACTCTTTAAATAAATGCTCAACAAAAAATTGTATCCGTAATCCTACCAATGAATTGCAGTAGAGTTTTATCAACCAAAACATTCTGTGAAAAAACAGGCCAAGTTCGAAAAATTTCATGATGCTGGAATGATTTGAAGTACTTTAAAGGTTTTGATGACCTACCAGTGAGTGAGTGAGTGCCAAAATTAGCTATTTGCTCAGGTCCATAACTCAGAATATATTTAAGCTATATTATTGAAATTTGGTACTCTCCTCAAGATGGATTACATAATTACATGTGTATAATTCAGCTATGTATCTCAAATTGAAAACGAGCTGCAGGGGGGTCGAAATTGGCTCAAAATGGTTCGTATAAATTGCGTACAGCGTGTACGGGAAAGCTAATGCTCGAAATTGGCTTGCTGTGCACTTTGATACGCTGATTGTCAGGCAATTCTCGATTTTTTACAAGAGGTCAGAGTTTTGAGATATTATCGGTTAAAAAGACGAAAAATGCCATTTTGACCTTATTTTCGAATTCCATTTGGTAAGTTGGTACAGTATCCTCAATTTTTTTATACTTTTTTTCCGTTTAAATTCCACTTCACTGATTTCCTTATGAATGAATGAATGGTAGAAATTGAAACTAACGCAATTGACCCAATTGCTGTCACTAATATCCTATGGATAATCAAAGAATATTATTTAATAAATATGTTTGGTTATTTTTATATGTCATTTAAGCACTCAGCTGTCAGAAGACCCATTTGAGAGAGTTCAAGCTTTCACCATCAGTTGGCGTATCTGCAATTTCCAGTTACCATTAGATATTTAACAGCAATATTTGGAATCAAAATATTTTATTGACATAATACAAAACAGCTAGTTAGGCCAACTGTGCTGGAAAACTTTAAAAATGCGACAATGATACAAAAATCAGTTTGTCAGTGTTAGGGCTCTCTTGAGGTGAGTGCTGTGTGGCGCTTTGTGTTGCGCTCCCCATCAAGTCGATGGGGTCCTAACAATCTTGCGTGTGCAGAGTTGTAGGTTGCGTGTCCTCATGGGTGTGTGCAGGGGAGGGGCTGCTGGATGGCGGTGGCCCCTCCAGATCCGTTTCTTCGAATCCAATTCGCTTCCCCAGTCGGAATCGAGTCGCTTTAATTATAGCATGGCTGAATATATTTCACTCATGCAAAAGCGACGCAACGATCCGACTGAGTCATCTAGCGGCCGTGTCTCAAGGCTCGTCGCCATGAGCGAGAGCGGGCCGCTACAGTCCCTTTTGTGACTCCGTCCACCAGTTGGTCAACCAGATATAAACTTTTACTGTATGTACGTTTGAAAAGTTAGTTTGTTATTAATAAAGTTAAGTTTGTGTGATCTGAAGCAGGAGGTCTTATTCACAAAAAAAAGGTGCTGAAATGTTAACAAATAAATAAGTTGGACCAGATTTGATAAAGCCAAATATTCAGGTTGTAATATGACAAAGTTTATTATTTTATTGATAAATAATCAAATGTTATTCAGTCAACAAATATGTACAAAATAATATTTTATTAATTGCTTAAGAAATAAATTTAATCTTTTGATTTGTTTTGAATAAAAAATAATATTACAAATAATATTTTGTTAACAATTAGTCAATTATAATTAATAATATGAGTAATAGGAATTCAATTAAAATATCAATTATTTTAATTAGTTTACGTGGGCTTGTATGTGAGTTTATTAATTAACAATCACTAATTATTAGTTTGTTAAAATGTTATTAAAATGTTAAAATAAATATTAGATATTCTTAATAATAGATTTGGTACATAGTTTAGAAAACAAAAGATTTCTTATTTAAAAGAGAGTCAACTATGTAGTATTGAAATGAATATACAAGCTGTATATGATGTTAAGTTAATATGAACGAAAATGCAAGTTCAATTTAATTGGGAAAGAGAATGTATTTGTTTGATTCAATGTTCATGTCTTTTATAAATAAGATTTGTTAGTTAGTGTTAAAGGGATTCAACTCCTGTTGAAAATTGTCTGTACTTTTAATAGAAAAAGCCAGGTATGGAATGTAGATCGAAACAGTACATTTGTGTGTTATGGAAAATATAAATAGGTGAACCTTTGAAAAATGATTTGAGATCCTAGGCGGTCGAAAGCTGCGAGATTGAAGAAATCTTCTTGGAAAATGAATGCCAATATTTGTAAAATCACTTGATATGTTGTAGAAAGATTTCTGGGCAGGCAGGGAATCGATTAACTCGAGTAAAAAGGTGTGGAAAGGTTCAGCTTGGGAGTTTCGATCTGGCTTGTTTGCTTGTTAATGAACAACTAACAACTAATTTATTAAATAATTAGAAAAGAATAAATTATTAATTAAATATTGTTGGGATCATGTGACCGATGTCAGAGAGATAGCAATTAGAGTTAGACTTCGCTTCACCCAGAGTAAGTCCACCATTAACTTAGGACCGCCGTGGCGTGTCCAACAGCTTCTAAAAAACTAAGATCATATAAATTTAACTATGTTTGTTATCCTTTATAATCACGATTTTTTTAAATATAACTCGAGCTCTAATTGAGCTAAAAACAAGTGTTAAATTAAAAATCAAAAAGAAAGCTGTTTTCTATTACGTCAACAAAATATTTTGATTTCAAATATTGTTGTTTAATATCTAATGGGACTCGAAAATAGGTCAAAATGGCCTTTTTTGTCCTTTTGGCCGATGATATCTCGAAACTCTGATCTGTTGTAAAAAATCCCAAAATTACATGATAATCAGCGTGTAAAACTCTACTGGAATCCATTGTTAGGTTTACTGATACAAATTTGTTTTTAATTTTGTCAAGCACTGTTAGTTAATGTTGATATAAAGAAAAATTAAAATTCATTTCTTAATGAAAAATTTTACAACGAAATAAATGATAAATCAAAAGTTTAATTTTAAAGATGACATCTTTGTGAGAGAGATTTCTTTTTTGTTTTATTTTTTTTCTTCTACTATAAACATTGTTATTTGGCTTATATCATAAATTTTCTTGCAAAGTCTCGACCGTTGTTGGATTTATCCCTACTTTAAATGTATATCAAAAGAATGAAGAGCCGATTTCAAAAACGTATTTTTTTTATATCCTCAATTTTTTATACTTTTTTTTCCGTTTAAATTCCACTTCATTGATTTCCTTATCAAAATATTTGATATACATATATATTATATATAACTTTAATCTTGACCGACGAGAAAAATTCATTAAATTAATTTTTTTGTTTGAAGATGTATTACGTTTGAAAGAGTTTTTTTAAAGGGTTAAAATAACCGCAAGATCAAAAGAAGGAATTAAATTAATTTGATTTTTAAATTACATGTAGTATTTTATAGAAAGAATTAATTAAAAAATAAAACCTAGGTAAACGTCTATTTTTACTTTACCATACAGGATATAGTCAAGTATTGTAATCATGCATGAAAAAAGAGGCATTTTTCCTTCTTTTTTTCGAAATATCTCAAAAACGGCTGAAACTATTTCGATTAAAAAATTGAGCGAAACCATGGCATTTCGGTCTACAAAAAAGCTCTAATAAGTGAACATCTAAAAAATTTTATTTTTCGAGATAATAATTGTTTTGTCAAAATGTCTGTTAGTCTGTCTGTCTGGTTATCTGGTTGTCTATTAGTTATTCTGTGCGTTACCAAATTCTTGTGGACGAGCTAGCTCAAAAACTAGTGTGAATATCAAAACCAAATTTCACACGTAGTTTTAGTCCATTGAGATTAAGAGCTGATTAGATTTTGGTGCATATCGACCCAAAATTAAGGGAGTAGTTGAGGGGTTAAAAATTAAAATCTAGGCCGTTTGAGCAAACTCAACCAAATTTTGTATATATAATCAGTGGACCCCCAGAAGTCTAAAAATGAAAAAACTAACCGCCCAAAAATGGGGGTGGGTTTGTAGGGCTAAAAAATGAAAAATATTGCTATTTACCAAACTCAACTAAATTTTGTAAACTTAATCAGTGGGACACCAGAAGTATAAAAATGCAACAACTAACCCCCCCCCTACATGATTATAAATAATTTTAGGGGCCAAGTTGAATGGTAAAGTCAAGTGGATGGCCACATCAAAACAGGTCAGCTTATTTTAATATGTTTTCATAGAAGGGTAGTAGTTTGATTGTCAATAATAAGCTCTCCTAACGGGAGTCGAGCCCAGAAATAAAAATGCAAAAACTAACCACCCGAAATGGGGGGGGGGAGATTCAAAAAATGAAAATCTAGGTCCTTGGACCAAACTCAACTAAATTGTGTATGCATAATCATCGGGCCCCCAGAAGATTAAAAATTCAAAAGCTATAATTACCCAAAATGGGCAGGAATTAAATATAAGAGAAGGGCCAGGTGTATGGTAGCCTAAACCGCTTGACCTAGAAAGATGAAATTTTGAGTGTATATTCTTTCAATGATTTATATGTGTGCTAAGAAGCGATTTTTGAAATTCGGACTCTAAAGGGAGGAAAGTGCCCCAAAACTTATTTTCAGAGTTTTTCAAGATCTCTTAAACCAGATAAAATATCGATATGGGTGTAGTTTAGAAAAGTGAAGCATTGAAATACAAAAAAAAGATAGTCAAGTATTTTGCTTTATTTGTCCCCAAAAGGCAGATATATTCAATTTGGGTCAATTTTTGAAATTTTTAAAGTGCTCTATCTCCTCAAGTTTTTAAGTTTTAACATTCAAATTTGTTACATAGGTTTATTTATCATAAATATCGGAAATAATTTTTTATTTTTTGAAATTTGACCCCCGAACTGAAAAATGGGCGATTTTTGATTATGTAGTCTAAAACACAAAAGGCTTCGTATCTTTCTTAGACCAAACTCAACTAAATTTTGTATACATAAACTTTGGGCCTCTAGGAGCTAGAATTGCAAAAACTGGGTGAGGGGGTGGATTGCAGGGGTGGGGTGCAGGGGGCCCGGGGTGGGTGTGGGAGTGGAATGGGTGGGAAAGGTGCGTAGTGGGGTCCAGGGTGGGTGCGGGGAGGTGGAGTGTAGCCCCTGGCTATCAAGAGGGCCGTCAAAGGCGGGCCTCCCAGGTAGTTTTAATATATAAACGATTGTTGAATATAAAACAGACTTATGGATGAAAATCCTGAGTGATTTAAATTTTCTAAATAAGGGAAAATTTAAACCTCTCATCTGGTACAACAAAACTTCCAAAACACCTCAGACAAGTCTCTATTCTCCAAATAAAATAATGTTCATTATATCTGACCAACATTTTATACCTATACTTGTTCACTTTACTTTATTAAGATTCTAATCTCAAAAGTATACAGGGTGATTCACGGTCGATGGCACGTTAGACGTTTATGGAAAACGGAAATCAGCATTTTTCTGAAAATTTAGCTCCTTACATTTTCTTACCTGCTCTATCGATCTAAAATATTTTCAGCATTGCGACGTTTCGGCTTCCATCGAAAAGTCGTAGCAACTTTATTTTTTTAAATAGAACATCCCATATATTAACACGTTTTTAGAACCGCCCTTTTATTCAAATACTTTTTTGTTAATATTGTCTTATACCTATCTCTATCGGTTTTTGAGATAAAAAATAATTTGTGTTAAATATGGTCCAAAACATGGCCCTAATTAAACTTAAATAAATTAGTGCTCTCAATTCATGAAAAGTTGATATTTTGGTTGTAGTTTAGATAGACCCTAAGTATTTAATTTATGAGGAGAAATCGACTCCATATTATACAGGGCGTGCTAAAATTACTATTATTTCCGTTATTAATAAAAGGAGTCAAAAGTTCATTTTTTCAAATGAGCCTCCCTGTATATTACTCAATAAATTGAAAGACCAAGAAAAATGATTTAATACGATATATCATGTATCTATACCTAAAACATCAAGTTTTTCTTAATAAAGCCGTTTTTCGTGAAAAATTTCTTTTAATGAATTTAACTTTAACTAACCATTGCAATATCAAGCTTATGACAGTGTGTTGACTATTTATAAGTAACTTATAAACAGTTTATTGTCGTTATTCAAAAAATCTCCCAAAATGACGTGCAAATATTGATTATTCAAACGATGTTCTCATGAAATTATTTATTTTGTACTATAAGAAGTTTGATTGAATAATCAATATTTGCAATCATTTTGGAGATTTTTTTGAACATCGTCAATAAACTGTTTATAACTTACTTATAAATAGTTAAGAAACTGTCATAAAGCTTGATATTGCACATCGGTTAGTTAAAATTAAATTCATTAATAAATAATTTTTCCCGAAAAAGCGGCTTTATTATGAAAACTTGATGTTTTAGGTATAGGGACCTGATAAATTGTCTTAAAGCATTTTTCTTCCTCTTTCAATTTATTGATGTAATATACAGCGGGTTTCATTTGAAAAAACGAACTTTGTACCCCTTTTATGAATACCGGAAATAATAGTAATCTTGGCACGCCCTGTATAATATGGAGTCGATTTTTCGAGTAAATTAGATACTTCGGGTCTGTCTAAACTACCACCAAAATATTTACTTTTCATGAATTGAGAGCACTAATTTATTTAAGTTTCATTAGAGCCATGTTTTGGACCATATTTAACACAAATTATTTTTTATCTCAAAACCGATAGAGATAGTATGACAATATTAACAAAAAGTATTTGAATAAAAGGCGGTTCTAAAAACGTGTTAATATATGGGATGCCTATTTAAAAATAAAGTTGCTACACTTTCGATGGAAGCCGAAAGTGTGCAATGCTGAAAATATTTTAGATCGATAGAGCGGTACAGAAAATGGCAGAGCTAAATTTTCAGAAAATGCTGATTTCCGTTTTCCATGAACGTCTAACGTGCCACCGACCGTGAATCACCATGTATTTAAATGTTTATTTTCCCGAAGTTGTTTGACTAATCTATATTAATATGGTAGAGAATGGGAGTTAATTGCTCGTTCCGAAGCCTCCACCATCGTCCTTAGTACTTTATTTCCTTCCTCGTCGGCCTGGTAAACAGGCGTTTCTATAAAATTAAGTCAATATTAAGTAAAATGTCTAATAGTATTTTATATATTCATTGAGATCAGTTAAATAACTGAAACATAATGAGCTCGCTGCATAATAGCGTTTGCGTGTGATTAAATAAATGATCCCTTATTACCAGGATCGTTGCCCTCCTGAGGATTTCAAATTTTAATATAAATTTAACATGACTTACGCAAACTTGGAGCGTTTTATTAATTTATTATACGCCATTCATTGAAGTCTTTAATTAAAATTTATAACCCTTTAGACTTTTCTTAGTTGGATTTGATTTTTAATTAAAAAAACAACAAACCACAAGAATTGAATCTGTACTCAGAAAATTAATGTTCTGAATCTAGCTAGTATAAAAATACAATCTAATCTTACCATGGCAAATAAAATGGTATGTTTTCGTCCTCTATTTTAATTTTATTACAATTTTATATCCTTTTAGTTGATGCCTATTCGAATTATTAACTTAACTAAGTGACGGCCGGGCCTTTCTCAGCCGAGAACATCAATAGAATTTTTAAAAAATTGATTTTTTCTTCTTTTTTAACCGACTTTTAAAAAAAGGAGAAGGTTATCAATTCAACTGAATGTCTGTTTTTTTCGTGTTTGAACATTTATTTCTCTTTACCATGTGGACCGATTTCGATGATGTTATTTGCATTGGGTTCAGTCTAGTACCCGATTGGTCCCGTTTTTTTTCATTGGTTTTGGACCTTTTTTGTTATGTATGTTTACGCATAACTTCTTTGTTTATGGACCGATTTTGATGATTCTTTTTTTATTGGAAAAGGGTTACATTGCAGGTGGTCCCATATTAATTTGCTCAAGTTTTGATGATGTGATCAATGACAAAATAACGGAAATCTCCAGTTCTTATGAGCAAATAATCGAAATTATAATAAATAAAATATTTTATAAAAAAACAATCTTAAAACGTTCATTTAAAACCCTCCAACGTTTCGAGATAATTTCTCTATTTATGAATTGGATTTTATTATAAATTTCTGATTCCTTCGCCCGAATCTTTCTCTTACGAGATGCATGCAAGGTATTATCATAAGTCACTATTCTTAACATCACTAAAAAGAGAAAAATAAAAATAATTTTGATTAAAAAAAACGACTTTAAAAAAATTAAATGCAACCAATAAAATAATAAGAACTCAAAAATCAAATAAAATACACTAAAAGATATAAAATAATTATCTTATTTAGTTACTATTGGATAAAAAAATGTTTCACCAAGTACCAACACCAAATTCCTTAAAAAATATTATTTAGTCACAACTAAACGATGAAATTGTTACATGAAATCACTTTTTGAAGTCGGTGCCATACAAGCAATATAAGCGAGCTTACACGATGTTGTCTTCATTACCCGCCAAACGTACTAAGATTCATAAAATGTATATGTTTGGCACCGACTTCAAAAAGTGATTTCATGTAACAGTTTCATCGTTTAGTTGTAACTAAATTAGATAATTATTTTATACCTTTTGGTGCATTTTATTTTATTTTTGAGTTCTTATTATTTTATTTGTTGTATTTATCTTAATAATAATTAAAACCCTGAAGGAGGGAAAATGCTCCGAAAAGTTGGTTTTTGAGTCATAAAAAAAATGTTTATCCAGTAATCTACTTTATTCGAGATAATTTTTTTCACTATCCTTAGGCTGCCTTTCCATCACCTATCAATTAAAATTTCTACCAGTCCTTGTCTCTCCGAAGGGAAAATTTTTTCCACGGTTATTAGTAATTCGATATATATCTTGAAAGAGGTTATACTATAGCTAATTTCCAATAAATTTGTCCCTATGAACCCGAGACCAAAAACCATTAATTTTGGAGTTATCAGAGTTGTAATTTTTTTTTTTTGAAATTTCCCGACTTTCTAACAATAACTGCTAATTGTAAAAAAGTACTGCACTCTGAGTGCTAAAAAGACACTTTTCTAATATCTGGTGAATAATATATTACTTTAAAATAAAATTCATGCCCCCAACTTAAATAAATTCCGAAATAAAAGGTCAAAACTAACAAGTAATGAAATTTTTTTTGAAAATGTCATTTAGATTCAAGACGATTACTAAAAAAAGTCCAATACACTTGATGTAAAAAATATGGCAAAAACATCCTGGTTTTATAAACTTTAAGATACGTTCAAAATGTAGTCGTGTTTCTTTTCGTTATCGTATCGCTAGAGCCATTAATCGGAAATTTTCGCTAATATTAAGGGAGTCAAATTAGAGCCAGATAATATTACATAATATCGATTTTCAATTAATTTTAAATAATATTTTTAAGAAATATGATATTAATGATAAAATATTATCTAATCTTAAAGAAATATTTATTAACCAGCTGCGAAACCCGCCTTCGGCGGGCATCTTACTGACCAAGAGAGCTACACCCCCTGGACTCCCGGTATCTCCCCCTTCGTCCGGTACGCCATTTGTACAATAAAATAATTTATTTATAATTACCCACCCCCTCTGTACTCTAATGGTATTGTCAAGTTCACCCCCGCCCCCTCGTAATAAAATAATTTATGATCATAGATAAAGGCGACATTGGGTCAAATTTATTGGAAATTAGCTATAGTATAACCCCTTTCAAGATATCAATCGGATTAACAATAACCCTGTATAATAATATTTGTTGTAATTAACTATCGGTGGGTTACAAAAAAACAATAAACAATTATTAATAAAAGGAAATGGAAAAAAATATAATTAAGCATTTTATTGACATTTTCACCTGTCACTAATTACTTTAATTAATAAAAAATCAATTAAAATGTAGAGGTAGAGACCTAGCCAGAACAATTTCTCATCTTCAAAACTTTTATTAATAAAGTTGGTGTTTCAGGAAAAAGTTAAATATTTTCTTAAAATACTTTTAATATATGTTCGATTTTCTTTGTCATCACTTTTTTGAATCTTTTCTATTTTTCATTTCTTGGATTTTTTGGGGTCAAATAATGTTCTCTACACGAGCTCCATTCCTTCGTCAACTCAGGATTCTTTATTTCGAGCACGTAGGTTTTTTATTTCACATCTCGAGATTTGATCTTTCTAAGTTATAAAACTACAGCGACAATACATTATATAAATAAAATAAATATTAGAGTAAAACAAAAACGAAGAACATGTATTTTTTTTATTTTAATTGAAAAAAAAGTTTTGGTTATATGTACAGGGTGGGACCTGGTCACTTCCTTATTTTAAAAAATCATAAAACAAAAAGTATTGGCACTATCGATTTAATTATTTTTTCTGAACATAGGGGCATATATAAACTTTTATTTCATTAGGTTTCAAAAACGACTTCTCGAAGGAGGCCACCGTCTGCGTCAATACACTGAGATAGCTGAATTTGGAAATTTCTGTCCACATTTTCCAGTATATATATCTGTGCCTAAGTCGGCAATAACAGGACGAATATTGTCTTTCAGCTGACTAAGAGTTCTTGGACGATTCGTGTAAATCAAAGATTTAAATTAGCCCCACAGAAAATAGTCACAGGAGGCTAAATCTGGCGATCGCACCTGAAAGAGATGAACAAAAAAAAAAAAAATAACATCATATACCAGGGCTTCCCAAATTTTTCGGAATCGGTCCGGCTTTTTTCAATTAAATTTTTTTCATGGCTCTTTACCCTAAGTAAAAGTATGTCTAATCGTAAGTAAGAGATAAAAATAAATAATAAATAAATTTTTAGCTTCTTACTTTGTTTTTTGTCTAGTTAGGAGAAATGTCTTGCTTCAATTAGTTATGAAGCTTCGCGGCGCACCTGTGAAGAGGCCGCGGCTCCCCTGGGCGCCGCGGCGCACAGTTTGGGAACATCTGCCCTATAGGTACATTTACTCTAATAGAAAATATAAGTGTTTAACTTCAAATTCGGGGGTGGGGGGGTCGGATAGGCTAGAGGTTAGCATGTCAGCCTGCAAACCAAGTGGACCTGGGTTCGAATCCGACTCGAGCCATCCGGCTAAAACCTGACCCCGGAGCGAGGTAGAGACAAATTTAAAATAAATAAATAATTAGTATCTTAAATTGACTTATGGCTAGAAATGCAGAAAAGCCAAAAAAATCCTTCAAATTCGGAGTTTTCCATATCAAATAAAGGATTTTAAAATTCAAAATCAGACTTTTTCAAATCAAATTCAGAATTTTTATAAAACCATGCATATTTTACATATTAAATTATAGCTTTTTACTTGAAAACGTTTCCTGAGAGTATATAGTAAAATGCCGATCTTTAAAGGTTTTAGTTAATGAGCTGAAAATTGCTACACAAATATCCTACAATGCACCAAATTTTAGCTTTATTACCTGAAAACCTTTCCCGAGAATATAAATTGTCATTTTATAATAGTTTTAGCTAATGATTTGAAAATTGGTTTGCAAATATCTTACAGTGCACCAAATTTTAACTTTTTACCTTAAAACGTTTCCAGAGAGTTAAATTAAATTAAAACTTTTTCTTAACTATTTCTATTTTTTCAACTGTTTATTAATAAATTCTGAATTTGATTTGAAAAAATCTGATTTTGATTTTTAAAATCCTGAATTTGATATGGAAAAGTCCGAAAACCTATATATAATAATTTAAACCTAATTTTAATTAAATTTATTTGTCATGAACTATTAGTGGGTTTTAAAAATAATAATTTAATTTTTCCTAATTTTAATAAATTTTATTTGTCATGAACTATTATTGCTTTTAAAAATTAAAAAAATCACTCCTGGGTCGTCGCGAAAGCCGATTATAATAAGTATAGATTTGTAAGATATATCGAATCAAAGATATCTAATGTTGATGTGTAAGTATTTCGTTTAACCATTCTCAATTGTAATAGAAATGTTAAATTATATTTAGATTTTCACATTTGCTACTTTAAAAATGATTTATATAATAAACAAACTGTTACTAATAATAAAAAATGAAAAAAATTAAATGCAACAAATAAAATAATAATAACTTAAAAATCAAATAAAATACACTAAAAGGTATAAAATAATTATCTTCTTTAGTTACAACTAAACGATGAAATATTAACATGAAATCACTTTTTGAAGTCGGTGCCAAACATATACATTTTATGAATCGAACTCGATGGATCTTACTTAGTAGGTTTGGCGGGTACGCTCGCTTATATAGTTTGTTTGGCACTGACTTTAAAAAATGATTTCATGTAACGATTTCATCATTTAGTTGTAATTAAATAAGATAATTATTTTATACCTTTTAGTGAATTTTATTTGAATTTTGAGTTATTATTATATTATTTGTTGCATTTAATTTTTTTAAAGTCGGTTTTTTTTTTAATCAAAATTATTTTTATTTTTATCTTTTTAGTGATGTTAAGAATAGTGACTTATGATAATACCTTGCATGCATCTCGTAAGTAGAAAGATTCAGAAAATGATAATAAAATTCAATTCATAAATAGAGAAATTATCTCGATACGTTTTAAAGGAACGTTTGAAGATTGTTTTTTTTATATAAATGATTTTATTTATTATAATTTCGATTATTTACTCATAAGAATAGGAGATTTCAGTTATTTTGTCATTGATAATATCATCAGAACTTGACCAAATTAATATGGTACCAGCCCTAAGGTACCCTCTTTCCAATCAAAAAAGAATCATCAAAATCTGTCCATAAACAAAGAAGTTATGCGTGAACATACATAACAAAAAAGGTCCAATACCAATGAAATTTATACAGGACCAACCGGGAACTACACTTAGCCCAAGGCAAACAAATCATCGAAATCGGTCCATATAGTAAAGAAAAATCGAGAAACAAACATCATCAGAACTTGACCAAATTGATAATGGACCACCCCTAAGGTACCCCTTTTTCAATAAAAGAAGAATCATTCAAATCGGTTCATAAACAAAGAAGTTGTGCGTAAACATACATAACAAAAAAGTTCCAATAGCAATGAAAAAAAAACGGGACCAATCGGGTACTAGAGTGAACCCATTGCAAAAAAATCATCGAAATCGGTAGACATGGTAAAGATAAATAAATGTTCATACACAAAAAATAAATAAATAAGCTGACTTGTTCTGATGTGGCCATCCACTTGACTTTACCATACAACCTGGCCCTCACTTATATTTAATATTTAATAAAATTATTTATAATCATGTAGGGGAGGGAGGTTAGTTTTTGCTTTTTATACTTCCGGGATCCTACTGATTATGTATACAAAATTTGGTTGAGTTTGGTCAAACGGCCTAGATTTTTTAATATTTACTCCCCATTTTGGGCAGTTAATTTTTCCATTTTTAGTCTTCTGGGGTCCCACTGATTATGTATACAAAATTAGGTTGAGTTTGGTCAAATGGCCTTGATTTTTAATTTTTAACCCCCCTACACCCCCCTTAATTTTGGGTCGATATGCACCAAAATCTAATCAGCTCTTAATCTCAGCGGACCAAAACTACCTGTGAAATTTGGTTTCGATATTCACACTAGTTTTTGAGCTAGCTCGTCCACAAAATTTGGTAACGCACTGACTAACTAACTGACTAACAGACGTTTTGACAAAACAATTATTATCTCACAAAAATATAATTTTTTCGATGTTCACTTATAAGAGATTTTTTGTAGAGCGAAATGCCATGATTTTGCTCAATTTTTTTAATCGAAATAGTTTCAACCGTTTTTGAGATATTTCGAAAAAAAAGGGGAAAAAAAAAACACTTTTTTGATGCACGATTAAAGTAAAAAAAACAGATATTCCGTTGAATTGATAACCTCCTCCTTTTTTCAAAGTCGGTTAAAAATTAAGAAATGCTGACAAGAAGAAGAAAAATACAAAGCCTATGTTATGTTGTGTTATTGGAAACATGTCAATAAATAATATTGAAAAGTGAATATGTCTTGTTTCCTAAAAATGTCTACGAATGTTAACCCGGAAAGAAAAGGCCGATAGAAGAAAAGAAAAAAAGATGTCTTTGAAGATATATTTCTATTGAGAAACCTAAAATAAATAAAAATAAAATTACTTAGCAAAAAGTGATAAATGTTTTAGAGAAATTCCTTTCAAAAATATCTCCTTTTTTTTATTACATTTATCTTGTTGGTGTGTGGGTTCTTAATTTTAGATGATTGGTTACCAAAAGATAATATTAGAAGATTTCAAAAACTAACATATAGGTATTAAATATTCCTTGTCATTGAGTGTGAGGCGTAATTACCACCCTGTATATATGTTGAAATAAAAACCTATTTTTTACTAAGAACGGGTTCTTACTATTTAAAACTCATTCTACTTTTGTGGCAACTCAGAATTTCCTGATGTTGGTTGAGTTTTGTTCAAAGTTGTAGAATCTTCATTTTTGACCTTCTGTCTCATTTTTGCGAGTTTTTTTTTCAAAATTTTTTAACCGAAAATGTCAAAAATTACATGCTCTACATTTTTGCTTCTAATTTTTGAAATTTTCGTTTAAAAAAAATTTGAAAATAAACACCCAAAATAAGACAGAAGGTCAAAAATGAAGATTCTAGAACTTTGAACCAAACTCAACCAACATCAGTAAATTTTAGTTTTTTTTTATGATAATGATGAGAGAAGGAGTTACACCAAAAAGGTGCAACCCCTAAAGGACTGGGTTGGCCTCTCCATCATGAAAAGAAAAAGAAAGAATTGTATGGGTTGGGCGGGGGTCGAAGGTATCTGTGGATACGGATCTTAAATAGCTGATGGTTATAAGTCGCGGGAAAGATGGTGGCAGGGAGCGAGTTCCAGTCTCTGGAGGTCATAGGGATAAAAGAGTTGGCGAAAGCGCTTGTTCGACTTTTATCCAATTTGACAGCGAAGGGGTGCTGAGCGTTTGAAAACCGCATGTTTCTCGTAAAGAGGGCATTAGGGGGGATAATTGATTTCAGCTCGACTGAACAGACACCGTGATAGTATCTGTAGTACAGGGAAAGGGCAGAAACGGTTGCCACAAAAGTATTCAGGGAAACGCATTTTAACTAGTAATAACCTGTTCTTACTAAAAACGGGTTTTTAATGCAACATATCTATATCTATTATTTACTAAAAGCCAAAAATACTTATATATTTTTTAAAATAAGTTAAAATATTCTACAAAGCGAAACAAAGAGGTTGTCGTCTGCTTGGTGCAAATAAACAACATATTATTTTTGTTCTTGTTGATGTTGGGCCCCCTCAATCGCGGGGATCCGGCGCATAGCATCCGCCGTTCCTTCCAGATGCCGGCCCTGATGGTTTCATGATTATCTTATATTTAAATTCATTGTATTTTTGATGTTTTGTTTATTTTCTCCAGATATTTTATAAAATTTAAATAATTCTATCTTTTCCTCTAATTAATTTATTTTGATGAAACAAATGAATTAAGCTGCTCCAAATTCTCGATAATCTATACATCAAAACCGCGTCAAAATCAGTTCTGTAGTTATCATGTGATGCACCTGTAACACCAATGTAGGCTACATTTTTATTATACGCATCGAAAATAGATATACCTCGTATACCTATCTAGGGTGCCAAAGTGAAATCCCGATTGGGATAAAATTTCGAGTAGGGCTGCCCCTGCCATTTTGGATAAGAATTTCAAATAAGTGACACAGAAGAATAAAAATAAAAAATATAACGCTTCTCAAATTATAATACATAATATTAAATAGAAATAATTCTTGCGTGAATCTCCGCGCTTCTCAATCTCTTTGATGTCTTCAACCATATTTTCAAATAGCTAGATATTAAAGAGTAATTTTTTATGAAAAGGAAATATCAAATTCACCTGACAAACTCTGGCAGCTAACTTTTCACTTGTCAGCAACCTCGCGACTCTTTATGGAGGAACCGCTTCAATATAATCATCTCTAAAAATATATATACATATACTAGATACTTAAATTTTATCACACTTGTTCTGTTTACCTTATACACTCGTGAGGCTCTTAGGCCAGGCAGTATATCTTTTAACACTATTTGTAAAATCTTACTTATCATCAATACTATTTAAAAATAAAGTACTCGGCAGACCGAGTTTTGTTCGGTAATTTGCTTGTTTTTTTAATCAACCACTTGTTTTAGTTTGATTGAATTACACTTATTCATTTTCATTCAACCACCTGATAATAATTAGTTTAATTAAAAAAGCTATCAAAATATTTTTTTCCAAAAGTTAGACCTGTGGTTTTATGTCGAATTTTTCCATTTCTTCAGCATTGATTACCAATAATAATAAATACGTTAAAAATGCAATCTAGAATAATTATTTTTAAAATATTACATGAGAATCAATGGCTATTTTTGATATTAAGCTGATTCCTCTATGTCTTCAGCAAAGGTAACCGATATGATAACAACGTAATTGCAATGTTTACTTGTAAAATTCCCTCTCAATTTTAGCAATTCACAGAGAGAATCCAATCAATTCTTAAGCAATGTTAAATGAGCTATATTAAACAGACTAAATAAATATATTATAAGGAATTAAAAAAAACTTGCTTACTTTAGAGTAAAGTATTTTAAAATGTAATTTTACTAGTAAAAATTTTATATAACAAATAGAAGATTCACTGGTTTTGGGCAATCTTTTTTTGTAAATGTCAAATATTAGTTTATATTCTTATATTTTATATTATAGACAAAAAGCTGATCCTTTTGTCTATAATATAAAATCTTTTCTTCGTTCCCTAATTTAATTTAAGTTAAATATTAGTTTTTGTAGGACATTTCGTGCTTTATCAGGACTTTATCAAGTACTCAATAAATCAAAACATAAATCGTTGATAAAATAGTAAAATATTCGAGACAAGAAACAATATATTCATAATATCTACTTATAACAAATTGACGAAAGGACGAAACGTCGTTCGAAGATTAATATTTAATATTAATAAAAAAGAATGTCCAAAACCCGTGAATTTTTTATTTATAATTATAATGGACATGAACCGACTAAATTTTATAAAATATTTTTTGGGATCCTCAAGATAAAATAGCATATTAAATTTGATCAAAATTGGTTAAGCCATTTTCACAATATTTAGAAAAAATAAAAAAGTACAGTAATAAAGTACTTATGTTTATTGACCGATAATGTAGCAAAAATTAATCAGTGCTTCAGTTTGTTAATGTTATGTTATGTTTTGTTTTCAATTTGATCGGATTCGTTAGAGCCGCCGTTTTCGAGAAAATATGTATATACACGCAATAATTGCTCATTTAATAATATTAGATTCTTCACTTTTAAAAATTAAACCTATTTATACATTTATTTTTTTGATAATAATTATAATTTAATAATGTTTAATTACATCATCATTATTACATTAATTTGATAATAATAATTGTGAATTGCCATTAAAAAATGAAAATATTTAATTAAAAATAAATTATAAAATATTTTTTTTATCAATTTGTAATCTGACGCAGGTTATTGAGCAAAAAAGTGATGATTTTTAAATATATTATTTGTTAAATATCTATCTAGTAACCACAATCTATAATATAACGAGGTGAAAGAGAGCAGACCATTAAAGGGAATAGAATTTCAGGTTATTTACGGGACATAGCCTGGAAGGATAAATACCGGATAATGAGACAGGAATAAAGTTCAAGGATCAGTGGTTTTCATTTTACGAAAGAGAAACAGCAATTTTTTACAAAAAATTGCAGTTTTTCAAAACTTCAACCTTGTTGAGGCACTGGTTACCTTATCCAAACCAAATTTGTAGAGAATTTTATGCTCTAGAACTTTTCTAATAACTCCAAATCTCATTTAGATCAAAGGAAACAAGTTATGTACAAAAATTTACACAAACCCGGTTTTTGTGACCTTTGACCTTGGAATTTTTGTACTTGAAAGTACGAGATTTTATGAGACTTTTGACCTAAAATATAAAATGCCTTAACAAATGGCATTTTTAATTTTATTCAACTCCCTACTATTCCTAGAGTCAGTTTCCATAAGTTTATAGCTTATTAGCAGTAATTCCGAAGTCAAACCCTTATAGAGATTGGCTGGCTGCTCGGGGTTCTCACCCACAGTGATCTGAGGCTAGTATAGTATAATATAGTGAAGAAGAACAGGCCATGGCCTACATTGGAAGAAAAAAAGAAGAACAAGTAATCTGATGCTTTATAAGCATACAGGGATTTTGAAAATGGAAAATTAAAACTATATTTAGATGATTTGATTACCATATAGGTAGGTGTTACAAATTAGAGAAAAAGTAAAAAGTCATTAGATATACACTGTCCGCAAATTTCAGTGATTAGGAAATTTTTTGTTAACGTAGAGTTCAGAGTAGAAAACTGAAATTTGTCAAACAGGTGTGTTGTTTATTAATTCAAACATTTACGAAAAATTTCAAATAGTTAATTACAATTTTATGATGGCTCACAATTCGATTTTTTCTTATTTTTCAATCGGAACTTATCATTTGAAACTAGAAAAAGCAGTTCTTCAATCGACACATAACTATGTGGTACCCCATTTACATTGCGTTCTTTTGGTGGGGACGGTGTTTGCTATTATGGCAGGGTTTATCCAATGGTAGGTATCCACTTTTTAATTGGTTGGGGTTCCACCAATTTTAGTTGAGGGTGGTTTGCGATAATGTTTTTCGGGGTGACTTTAACTTTTTTTAGGGTTAGTGGGGATGCCCCGGCGGATCCTAAAAGAACAAAATAAAATATTTTTGAATCGATTTTGATGAAGCAGTCCAAGTGTTCAAAAAAGAGAGAAGATTATATCTATCGTTTTCTTCAAAGCAGACATTTCGGAGATTTCTTCCTTCCTTCTTAGGGGTCTGTAACCAATTAAAAGGAGATTTGGCCATCATCAAGACTATCGCAAATAAATAGTCTTGATGATAATAATGACCAAATTTCATTTTAATTGGTTACAGACCCTGAAGAAGGAGGGAAGAAACCTCCGAAACGACCGCTTTGAATAAAAATATAGATATAATTTTCTCTTTTTTGAACCTTGAACTGCCTCATCAAAATCCATTGAATTCACTTACCAATCCTTCTCCAAAAATGTCAATGGTATTCAAACTTTTTACTTTATTTTACTTATTTTAACCTAAATTGTTACAGTTCAAGAAGCTATTCGTTTAAAAATGAAATCCTTTCTTGTTTTAATTTGAGCGAAAAGATCAATAATGTTTTCCTTGATCTCTTAGATTAAAAATTGTTCTCCATTGAAATCACTAGACATATACCGGGTGAGTTTTTTATCTTGAGACAGTCTTATAACTCAAAAACAGTGCATTATATGAAATAAGTTTCAAATAAAAGTTTATTTATATCAAGGGGAAAGTAAACTAGGCTAGAACCTAGAACAAACTTTAAAGGGTATTTCGAGGTCAACTTTTGTTTTTTAAATGGAAACCTATATTTTTCTTTACATAGCCTAAATTTACAAAAAAAAAAAAACGAATAACTTTCATTAGAAGTTTTTTTATACGACATCAAATAAACAAAATATTAAATAAATTAGATCTCAAAAAATCCAAATAATAATTATTTTTAACAATTATTCAATTTAATTATCAAATAATAATGATCAAATATTTAATTATTAAATAAATAATTTAATAATAATTGCGACGATGTTCTGAGACATTCCAGAGTGTATGAGTGTATCACAAGTCTTCTGAATGAGTTCCAGTTCCAAATTCCTTATTCTTTAAGAGATTTACAACACGATAAAATGAAGCTTGGGAGGGTGTGTTTTCCTATGAGGAAAACGCTCGGCATCCATTTCAATGGCAGCCCCATAACACTTCTTCCAAATTCACCGCATAAATTAAGACCATTTCAATTCTGTCTTAAAAAAATACTCCATTTTTATTATAGTACCTAATACAATTTAACTATCTACTGGATTGACAGGAGAAATAAATTTTTTTAAACTCAAGAATTTTAATAGATCTATTAAGTAGAAAACAATCTCTTCATCTTGTAGTAATGAATGAAGTTTTAATATCATTTTAAATCCTTATTTTCATTGTTGTGACTTTTCAGTTTAATAATTATTTAATCATTATTATTTGATAATTAAGTTAAATAATTGTTAAAAATAATTATTAGGATTTTTTTAGATCTTATTGATTCATGTATTTTGTTTATTTGATGTCGTATAAATAAATAATTCTCATGAAAGTTGTTCAGTTTTTTTTTGTAGAAAAAGGTGATTTAAAGAAAAATATAGGGTTCTAATTAAAAAACAGAACTTGACCTTGAAATACCCTTGAAAGCTTGTTCTAGCTCGACAAACAATAGAGCACTTTAGTTTCGCCCTCGATATAAATAAACTTTTATTTGAAACTTTTTTCATATAATGCACTGTTTTTGAGTTTTAAGACTGTCTCAAGATAAAAAAAACTCACCCGGTATATATGTATATTAATAACTCAATATTGGAATGAACAATCTTTATTTTATAGAATATGCAATCAACATCCGAATCACAAAACAAAACAATAACAATACCAATCGTTGGGATAGAAACCCCTATCCAATATGCATCTTTTAAAAACATTTTTTGTTTTTTTCATTTTAAACTACTATTCAATTATTTTTGGAATTTACCAGGGCTCTTAGAAACCTTAATTATATATGTTTTGAGTTTTCCCCGAGTCCATCTTTTAAATAATATTAAATAATTGCTATACTGAACAACAAACATATAGGGGTGGCTTGTATATGTATATAATATAAAAAAGTTTTTATTTATAAAAAATGTTTTAGAAAAATGTAAATGGAATTAATGGCGAAACTGTCTAAGTTGTTCAATTTATTTTCAGAGGAATAAAAATCTGATGATAAACTATGATTTGCATTTTTTTATATTCTATTTTTAAAAAATGAGAATTAATTGTAAAATTCAGGATGGTTTGTTTTTAGACACGATATATTAAAAAAAGAAGGTAAGAATAAATCAAAATGTCATTTCTGCCTTACAGTTTGACAGCCGAATGAAAATAGGTCATCTCATAGAGTAATATGGGAGTGGAAGGCTACCCTATATCGAAAAGTGCTCTCTAGCGACTGGAGGGCGAAAATTTTTAGTTCTTAAGAGCTATCCAAATATCATAGAACATTCAAAGACTTTTTTCTTTATATATACCGGGTGAATTTTTTATCTTGAGACAGTCTTATTTATAACTCGAAAACAGTGCATTATATTAAAAAA
>JALMQS010000099.1:22775712-22788202 GCA_024734495.1 Forficula auricularia
ATTCACATTAGAAATAGGCAATAAAACTATTTCATTTTTAGATTTAACTATAACCATCACCAATCAAAAATTAGAATTTAATATTTTTAGAAAACCGACTTTCACTGACACGATCATCCCCTTTTCTTCTAACCATTCGACAAATACTAAATTTTCATCCTTTTATTCAATGATCAATAGATTAATCTTAACCCCTCTTAGCATTACACATTTTAATATTGAATTAGATACCATTTATGATATAGCACATAATAATGGATATAGCAAGGAAATCATTAAAAAATTATTTTTCAAAATTAATAAAAAACACACGCTTTCGCAATTACATTCCCTCACAATCGAATCGGAAAAAATCTATAAAAGAATCCCCTTTATTTCCAAACATATAACCTATCCAATAGCAAATATTCTCCAGAAGCATGGTATCACTCCAGCCCTTTATAATATAAATAATTTATCCTCCCAATTAATAAATAATAAACTCGACAAAATTGATAAAATAAATAGATCTGGTGTATACAAATTAAATTGTGATGATTGCGAGGCAATTTATATTGGCCAAACGGGACGATCTTTTATAAAACGGCATAAAGAACATTTAGCTTCCCACAGACAATTAATAAGAAACCAGCCCATAAATCCAGACTCTACTTCCGCATTTGCTAATCATCTATATGCCTTAGATCATGTACCTTCTCCTTCTAACCCCTCCCCTATTCATTTCGAAAGAAAAGGATTAAGATTGGACCTTCTTGAATCCATGGAAATAAAATATGCCTTGTCAAATGATGAAAATGTTATCAACAATCAACTAGATATAAAATCAAATATAATAATTGATTTTTTAATATCAAAATGTAAAAATCATTTCCAACCCTGAGACATAAGTCAATGACCTCACAAACTTGCCTTTTACCCAAACAATCCTATGTAAATAAAGGTCAACCCGAATTTCTTTCTGAATAACAGCTTAAGAGAAAGTGTCCTTTTAAAAATAAAAATAATTTGATAAATTCTGTCTCTCTGTTCAATAAACATGTGTAGCCTGTCATTCAATAAATTTTATTTAGTTACCTTCTGTATTTCCTGAAGATGGGTTGATAGCCCGAAATATATATATTGAAAAAGAAAAATTTTTTTATATCTTTTAATTTTTTAATTTTAATGTGAAATAAGTGACCCAGTATCCTTAACTCATAGTAAATCCATATTAAATAAAATATCTATTTACTCTTATCTTTATTAAAGATGTTTCACCTTGCACCAACACCACAATCTCTACTGATTATTAATTCACCATAGTTCGAACGACTGTTTTTTCTAATAATCTTCTTCAATGTACGTCTATCACCATCTGATATTTTGGATTTCGACTCATACCGAGGTTTTGTAGCTATTGTACCCGTTGTTTTATAAACTCGAATAATATTTCTGACAGTAAACTTTGATAAATTAACTAGATCGCCAATTTCCGCGTTTGATTTTTCCTTTTTAAATAAATTGATAATAATTGACATCTAGAGACTGGAATTCTCTTCCCCCGACCGTCTTTCCAGCTACTTATAACCTTCAAACTTTCAAGACCAGCATCCACAGATACCTTCGACCTCTACCCAATCCCTAAATCTCCCCTTATCTTCACGTTACAAGGGTCCACCACGGACTTCAGAGGTTGTACCTTCTTGGTGCAACTTCTTCTTGTATCAATATCATTATAAAAAAAAAAAAAAAAAAAAATTGAGCGAATTTTTTCATCAACAACCTTTCCACTAGTCATTTTTACTAATAATAAACAAAACAAACTTTCTTTTGTTGGAAAAAGGCAAAGCCTACTTGATTATTTCACATATTCAAAGATTCTTAAAAAAAAATTGTGAAAAGCAAAGAACTATTTTTTATATAAAAATATGTTTTTAACAATTAAAAAATAATTTTAAATTAAATGTTACAATAAAATGTTTTAAATTGTTTAAAATGTTGTTCCAAATGATAATAAAAATAAATATTTAAGTTAAATTTACCGTGAATTAGCATAATGCAATCAACATTCGAATCACAAAACAAAACAATAACAATACCAATCGTTGCAATAGAAACCCCTATCCAATATGCATCTTTTCAAAACATTTTTTGTTTTTTACATTTTAAACTACTATTCAATTATTTTTGGAATTTACCAGGGATCCTATAAACCTCAATTATATATGTTTTGAGTTTTCTCCGAGTCCTTCTTTTAAATAATATTAAATAATTGCTATACTGAACAACAAGCACAAAGGGGTGGCTTGTATATATATGTAATATAAAAAAGTTTTTATTTATAAAAAATGTTTTAGAAAAATCCAAATGGAATTAATATCGAAACTGTCTAAGTTGTTCAATTTATTTTCAGAGGAATAAAAATCTGATGATAGACTATGATTTGCATTTTTTTATATGCTATTTTTTAAAAATGAGAATTAATTGTAAAATTCAGGATGGTTTGTTTTTAGACACGATTTATTAAAAAAAGAAGGTAAGAATAAATCAAAATGTCATTTCTGGCTTCCACTTTGACAGCCGAGTGAAGATAGGTCGTCTCATGTAGTAATATCAGAGTGGAAGGCTACCCTATATCGAAAAGTGCTCTCTAGCGAGTGCAGGGCGAAAATTATTAGTTCTTAAGAGCTATCCAAAGATTATAGAAAATTCAAAGCCTTTTTTACTTTATCCAATGCGAAGCATGGGAGAAAGTATTGTAATGGGTTTCGCGGCAATCGCGACTTCAAAGGGTCCTCAGGTAAAGACTACGGAAACCATGGACTCAATTAAGGTTACAAATTGAAGTATTCAATGAGATTGAATTTTAGCACGTGACGGTTTTGCCAAAAATTACCTGGAATCTCGTCGAGAGGCCAAAAAGTGCCATTTTTTTTGGAAGTGCGTGCGGATGGATGGATGGATGTTATCGTTTTTTTCGTCCACGATTTTTTCCACACCGTTGCACTGATTGAATTGAAATTGAAAACCTACCATTAGTTTAACCAAATGAAGCGCTGATTAGTTTTTGGTACATATCGGTCCACAAACATTAGTACTTTATTTTAGTACTTTTTTAGTTTTTTCTAAATATCTTGAAAATTAATTAACCAATTTTGATGAAATTTAATATCCTAATTAAGTACCTTGAGGACCACAAAAAAGGTTAAATAAAGTTTTTAGTAAAATCATATTTTAAAGTACTTTAGAGTAAAATAGTACTTTTTTTAATTTTTTGTTTTAAATTTTTTAAAATTTATTCATTTGATCGTTTTAAGATATCTCATTTAACCTAACTTAAGTAAGAATGGTTAGGCTTCTCGCCGTGAAATGGTAAAAATGTGGGAGGAACTTTTATAAGTAACCATAGGAACTGCGTTGTTTTCTTATCCGTTATCTTTGCTTAAGACATAGAGAAATCGACTTTAAACCAAAAATAGCGATTGATTCTCATCTAATACTTAAGGAATAACCATTCTATATTGGATTTTTGACGTTTCGGTTTTTATTGGTAACCATTTCTGAAGACATAGAGAAATCGACTTTAAACCAAAAATAGCGATTGATTCTCATCTAATACTTGAGGAATAACCATTCTATATTGGATTTTTGACATTTCGGTTTTTATTGGTAACCATTGCTGAAGACATGGAGGAATCGACTTAAAATCAAAAATAGCCATCGATTCTCATCTAATACTTGAGGAATAACAATTCTACATTAGGTTTTTGACGTTTCGATTATTATTGGTAACCATTGCTGAAGACATGGAGGAATCGACATAAAATTAAAAATAACGATCGATTCTTATCTAATACTAGAGGAATAACCTTATTGCATTCCATTTTTGATGTTTTGAATATTAATGGCAACCTCTACTGAAAACGTGGAAGAATCGACTTAAAATCAAAATGACTAAATTCTTTTTTGGTAAACAACTCATTGGATTTCCTTCACTGACTTTTCAAAACCCTGAAGAAGAAGGGAATAGCCTCCGAAATGTCGGTTTTTGAATCAAAATAAAAAGGTAGTATAAATTATCTTCTTTTTTTGAACTTCCTCATCAATATCCACTCAACTTCACCTATCAGTCCGTCTCCAAAATATACTCCAATCTTATAAAAAATATTTTTTCTGCATTTTTTTTAAAGTGGAAGTTTTAAAGCTAGAGAGTTTAATCTACTCAGTTTTTCGAATAGAAAATATACACTATTTGTTATATGAAAGAACTTTCTAAAACTTTTCTTTCTTGAGTTATCGAGAGTCTCGGAATCCAAACACACAGACACACACGCAGCCAGACAGAAAAATCATGCTCGAGATGTTTCAGACATATTTAAGCGAGAAATGACACTTTTTGGCCTCTGAACGAGAACCCATTTAATTTTTGGCAAAACTGCCATGTGCTAAAATTCTACCAAAATTAATACTACAATTTGTGAATATGTTTGAGACAACGGGTTCCGTAGGCTTTACCTGAGGACCCTTTGAAGTTGTGCTTGCCATAGTATAAAGTAAAACGCAAAATCACATTCACAAAATGGAGCTGAGGCAGCAAATCGGTAAATCTCGAATGTTTCTATGGTAAAGTCTAATTTTTCTATTCTCTATCTATTCAAAGCTTATGTAAAAATTATCTTCCTATGTATTTCAAACGTGTCAATATAATAGTTTTGGGATTCTATATCTCTATGTTCACCGACCTCCAGAGTAAACGGCTTAACTGATTTACTTGAAATTTGAAACATAAGCTCCTGAGGGGTCAAATAAGCCATATAATTCATAAAAACTTTTAGTACCAATACCCATGCTTCCCATTGGATAAATTAAAAAGCAAAATTACATTAACAAAATGAAACTGAGGCTTCACATCGGGAAAACTCGAATGTTTCTATGGTACCTTTCTCTCTACCTTTTCTATTCTTTACTTATTTAAATCTTATGTAAAAATTAACTTTTCATTCATATACTTGATGGCTTCCATGCTAAAAGCCCTGGAGCGAGCATTCTATCAACGACTGGACTCGCCTAGCTTTTACGCAGCTTTCATTCTTCTGCGACTAAATAGTTGTATAAATACAGGCGCACCAATATCATAAATCAACTTCTAATTCAGACTACATTTTACTACAATTAATTTAATTAGCCTGCTTTAATTAATTTGATTTTTTTAATTTTAAAACCCACTAATAGTTGATGACAAATAAAATGTATTACAATTCTTTTTTTTAATGATATTGATGTGAGAAGGAGATACACCAGAAGGTGCATCCCCTAAAGGCCTGTATGGGCTGGCCCCTCCATCGTGAAAAGAACAGAGTAGAAGGAAAAGAAGCCGGGATCATGAGCCAATCTCGGAAACTTAGATACAATTCAATATCCAATTTACTAAGATTATAGGGGCTTCGAGCAGTGGTAAATTCTCCGCGCGATAAATTAGGTTAAATTTATCTCCCACTTCCCTTTAAGTGTCAGGGCTGTTTTCAGGCTTGGATGACCGTCTCGATGAGCTCCTTAAAACCTTCTCTATCGGATGCGATACTGAAAAATTGTTCTGGGTTCAATCCCATCCAAGCTCTAACGTTCCGCAGCCATGAGAGATTTGTCCTTCCGATTCTTCTCTTTCCATCGATCTTGCCCTGCATGATAACTTGAAGGGCCTCGAATCACATATCCAAAGTATTCCAACTTCCTCTTCTTTAATATTTCTAGAAGTTCTCTCTCCTTATGTATTTTGTGGAGTACATTTTGGTTGGTTTTATGGGCTGTCCATGATATCTTGAGCAATCGGCTATAACACCAGATTTCGAACGCTTCAAGGCGATTCGTCATGCTGACCTTAAGCGTCCGAATTTCGCAAACATACAGGAGGACAGACCAGATATAACTTCGCAGAACCTGAAGGCTGAAACAGAATTTTAGCCATTTTTTTAAATGCAGATCTTGCGATTTGAATTCTGCATTTAATTTCTTTGTCAAGATTGACTGTATCATTAAGCCATGCGCCAAGATATTTAAAATGTGATATCTGATGAATGGTCTCACCGCCAATCTTTGGATTTGCCGAAGCACTCCTACTGATGAGCATTTGAGTTTTGTTTTTAGTGTGTTGCTATTTAAATATTAAAATTAGGAAACTTAAATTATTATTTTAAAACCCATTGTGGAGTATAGGGGCTTCATTGCGGGCTTGGCAGCTGGTTTAAATAATATTTTAAAAATATTTTCATAATCTTTTTTTTTTTTTTTTTTTTTAATGCAATCGAATGCAAGAAGGGGTGCACCAGTAAAGATGTAGCCCCTATGGATCTCGAAAGACCCTTGCATTACCGAAGAGAAGGGAAAGTTGATTAAGTGAGAGGGTGTAGACGTAGGTGTCTATGCACCCTGGTTTTGAAGGTTTGAAGATCATAGGTGCTGGGAAAGATAGAGGCTGGGAGAGAGTTCCAGTTCCTTGAAGTCATGGGGATATATGTATTCGCGAATGAAGTGGTCCGGCACTTTACCAATTTGACCGCGAAAGAGTGTTGGGAGTCGGCAAAACGTGTGCTGCGTGCAAAGCAAAGCAAATCTGAAAAAAATCAAATGATATTTAAATAATAAAAGCATTCATACAAAAAAAAGCGCATTATCTTCTGGATCGATCAATTTGTTAATCACATACGTGTATAAAACTTCCAATAAAGCTTCCGATTCATTGGTCATGCATCATTTCAATATAATCTGATTAAATTTTAATAAATATTCCAAAAAATTTAGAAATTTCAATAGGATTATTTTAAAATTAGAAATATTTTTATTTTTATGTTATTTTTTTATTTAGGTTTGAAATCGAGGTCAAACATACCAGTAACATAGAGTAAAACAAATATTACACACATAAGAAATTACATTAGAAAAAAAAATATATAAAATTACAACAAAATCATAAAATTAATATAAAATATAAATACAAAATTATAATACAGAAACAATAACTAAATATGCTAACAAACATAATACAGATATTTAAAAATAATCTCAGATAAAATTTGTTTTTAAATCTACTATTATTTAAATAAAAAAAGTTAGTAATTGATTTATTTATTTATTTTGAAAAATTTATATTTAAAATGTTAAAAAACTTTTTTTTCTACCTTTTTCATCTATCTTTTACTTTTTTTTCTCGAACATTCCTTTCTTCTCAGAATCAATATTTTTTCTTTGATATGATGAATTCAGTGGAAACCTTGCAAAGAGAATTCTCTGATAAAAAATAGCTTCTGAAATGGAATGTGATTGCAATATTGATTCCTGTAAATGCTTTAGATCCACATTAGCTCTCTGCTCGTATTCGTATTTATTTATTTATTTATTTAAATAGTCCAGGCAAATTATGGCATAAACAGAAAATAATTTCTGGTAAAGATTTTATTGCTGGAATACCTTTATTGGTACTCCAATATTACTACCCTAAGTTTTCCACCAAATTTGTGTTGTGGAAATTTTTCAACGATCTTCAAAATGAGAAAATTTCGGAATTTTTTCAGATTTTCTTGAATAACTCTAAAACAGTTTATAAAATCAAAAATATATGAATTAGATAAATTAAAGCTCTTTAAATTACGAGTAAAATAAAAACAATTTTATCTTTTTAGGTTCAGAAGAACCGGTACTAGCGCCTGTCAAAAAACAACCCACGGGATCACTTTTGAATATCCCTAAAACTCGTACTTTTTTCGATTTTTCTCCAAATTGACCATGAAGGAGCACGTTTTTGACAAAGACTACTCTATACATTTTTAAACTATATTATATTTGCTAAAAATTAAACAAAGTTTCACCTTAACTGTATAATGGTGACCCTTGCCGTAATGAGGTTGAAAAATCGCAGTTTTTCCTTCATAAAATGAAAACCAATCATCCTAGAAATTTGATTTCTATCACATTCTCTAGGATATTTTATTTACTTGAACGTTTACTTGGACCAATTTTTTGATAAAACTCTTAGATTTATAGATATCCTACATTTTCCGGACAGGATATGATCTGAATCCTCAAAAGCGTCATGGAAAATGCTGGATATCTATAAATCTAAGAGTTTTATAAAAAAAGTGGTCCAAGTAAACCTTCAAGTATACAAAATTTACTAGACAATGAGGTAAGAATCAGGTTTCTAGAATTAGTGGTTTTCATTTTATAAAGGAAAAACAACGATTTTTTGCAAAAAATTGCATTTTTCAACCTCATTGCGGCACGGGTTTCCATTATCCAATTAAAATGAAACTTTGTTTTTAATTAATTTAATATCGTTTAAAAATGTATAGAGTGCTCTTTGTCGAAAACGTTCTCCTTCATTGACAAAATGGGGAAAAATCGAAAACAGTACTAGTTTTAGGGATATTCAATAGTAGTTTTTAAGGAATTTGGTGTCGGTCCTTGGTGAAACATTTTTTAAAATTATTGGATAAAAAATACTTGGTAGGTTTCACATTAAGATATAAAAAATAAAACGAATTTATTTTTTTATTTTTTGGAGAATCTTTAATCTCGATATATTTCAACTCTTGTTCACTATCAAAACGAGTCTGGTCCCAAATGCACCAAAATAGGGCAGTGACCGGATAAAAGTTTTAACTTTCGCTTTCATTTAATGTTAAGATATAAAAATTCTAAATAAAATTTATTATTGAAAAACTGAACAAAATTCATCTGATTCTATTCCCCAAAGATTCAGACAGATGAGAATTGTAGTAAATTTATAACAACCATACTAGTAGGAAAATAGGAGAATGCGCGGTTGAGCCAAAAGAGTTGAATATATATAACATTTGATTATAGGATCTAGTCAGGGGATCCATCGCCTAAATGGAGAAGTCATCTGCGGGATTAACGCGGAGGATGTCGGATCATCCCCGACTGGGTCCTGTATCTCTTTTTTCAACTCTTGGTTCACTATCAAAACGAGTCTGGTCCCAAATCCACCAAAATAGGGCAGTGACCGGATAAAAGTTTTAATTTTCCCTTTCATTTAATGTTAATATATATATATATATATATATATATATGTAGGGATGCAGTTTTGAACCCTTGCTAGACATTCTCCCAAGCTGAACGCATGAGACATCTTGCGGAGCCGGCACATAGCTCTCCGTCTGACAACAGCGCACCTACTGGCTGATGCCAAAGGCCCATGGGGACGCGAAGCAGCCAGGCATTCAGTCGACGACGCCATTTTATACGAACAGCACGATATCCATTCTATTCTTTCAATCAATCATTTTGTATATATTTTAACTAAATAAATCTGTTACTAATAATTAAAAGTGTTGTGTACCTTAAATTAACCTGCATTCCCTACATTTTGGGGGCTCACCCGAGATCTGAAAAGTCAAATCAAGATTTAAGAACAAATAGTGTCACAAAGGAATTAGCTACGACGGACGAATTCCTGCATTTTTGGAGCTTATCAGAGATTTGATCAACCGAGGACCAGACAACGACGACGAAGCAGACGAATTGGAGGAATTGAGGTTGCTAACGAGAAGCCATAACACAAAGGTTAGTGAAAAGTGAAAAAACCGAAAGAAGAAAAAAAGAAAAAAATGGAATGTTTAAGCGATAACAAGAAGATTTTACAGGAAATAAAAGAGGCGAAATTAGACGAAATTAAGGCACTCCATTCCTTTATATTCGGTATCGAGGGAAATCGAAATCGACGAAAAAACATACGCGAATCAACGGTTTCGATTTCGATAAGGGTTCCGAGGCCTACAACGTAAAAGAATGTCAGGCAAAAACAGCCTTTACAGAGAACGATGTCCAAGGATTTGCAAAAATCCTACAAATAACCTACTGCACAACGAAAGAAAAAAATATAGAAAAATTCCTTGATTGCCTTATAGACCTGGAACAATTTGAAGAGGAAATAGAAGACGAAGTAGAAGGAAGAGAAAAAGAAGAAGAAGAAATTGAAGATGAAGAAAGAAACGAAGAGAAAAAGAAGAAGAAGAAATTGAAGATGAAGAAAGAAACGAAGAAAGAAGAAATTCTTTAAACGAACGAAACAGAACCGAACCGAACAGAAATGAACCGAATACAACCGACCCGAACCGAGCTGAGATAAACCGCCTGAGCATCCGCGTCATCCAAGATTCGATTTCAAGCTACACTGGAAAAACATCTATTGAAGCATGGATCGAACACTTCGATGAATTGTCAGATATCGCCCAGCTGAGTGATTTGGAAAAATTAATAATAGCCAAAAAATCACTGACAGATCGTGCAAAATTATTTATTCAGGGAGAAAAAGGCCTTATTTGATGGACGAAATTAAAAAAGGCACTTATTGAAAGACGGACGGGAGAAATTTATTACCCACAACACCCCCGATCTCAAGAATACCTTAGTCAGCCCGAACAGCCACCAATTCACGGCATCCATGACTCACAACTAACAGATCCAGTTCCCGAAGATACAACCACTAATGTACGAGCCAGCCAACGAGCCAATGATCTACGACGGGGGCGCAGAGACCGAACCTCATACCGTCGCCAACCAAGATGTGTCATCCACGATGTTGCTGCAAAAATTCACAAGAGACAGTCAGTGGAACCCAGTATACTACTCGAATAAGAAAACAAACGACGCCGAACGAAGATATACCAGCTGCGAGTTAGAAGACATAGATGTTGTCAAAGGTTTGAAAAAGTTCCGAGTGTATTTATCTAAAACAATTACCGACTGTGAGTTCTGTCAAACAATATCAAACAAAGAAGATCCATCTTCCGAGGGGTCCCAAATGGCGACCACCAAGGCGGAACACATAAAACCGTGGGCCTCTGACGACAATGATGGCGACGACGATGATGATGATGACGGCGATGGCGACAACGATGGCGCGATGACAACGACGGCGACGATGGCGATAGCTACGACGACAACTATGGCTTTGGCACGACGACAACGATGGCGATGGCGAGGACGACAACAACGATGGCGATGGCGAGGACGACAACAACGACGACGAGTGACGTGTGTACGAGGGCGTGCACACCTGAAGAATGGCCGAATGTAGGGATTCAGTTTTGAACTCCTGCCAGACATTCTCCCAAGCTGAACGCATACGACATCTTGCGGAGCCGGCACATAGCTCTCCGTCTGACAACAGTGCGCCTACTGGCTGATGCCAAAGGGGACTCCACGCAGCCAGGCATTCAGTCGACGACGCCATTTTATACGAACAGCACGATATCCATTCTATTCTTTCATTCAATCATTTTGTATATATTTTAACTAAATAAATATGTTACTAATAATTAAAAGTGTTGTGTACCTTCAATTAACCCGCATTCCCTAAATGTATATATATATAAATATATATATATATATATAATGTTGATTATTGTATATTATTAAACAATTTTGTAATTATTCGTTATATTAATCAAATCAAAGAAATGTAAAATTATAAATAAATAGTTGCAAATCGGTGACAAAAATGTTGTCGACAACCTTTTTGTAACGGTTGCTTTATAATCAGTGCGACTATAATTTAACGATAATACAACACTGTTGCAAAACAGAAAAAAAACGAGACATAACTACCGTTTTGAAACCGTAATTCAACCTAATTAAAACTATATAATGACTATAATTCAACCAATCAAAAAAGTTGCATTTGGGTTTTATTTTGGTCTCTTTGCTATACGGGAAGCATCATTAATAGAAGGATAAAATATACAAAATGGATATTTCTCAGTTCAATCAGTTCAAATTGTGTGCCTAATTAATCAAGGGATAAGTCAACAACAAGTGGCAATTATACTTTTTTTTTTTTTTTAATGCAATCGAATGCAAGAAGGGGTGCACCAGTAAAGATATAGCCCCTATGGATCTCGAAAGACCCTTGCATTACCGAAGAGAAGGGAAAGTTGATTAAGAGAGAGGATGTAGACGCAGGTGTCTATGCACCCTGGTTTTGAAGGTTTGAAGATCATAGGTGCTGGGAAAGATAGAGGCTGGGAGAGAGTTCCAGTTCCTTGAAGTCATGGGGATATATGTATTCGCGAATGAAGTGGTCCGGCACTTTTCCAATTTGACAGCGAAAGAGTGTTGGGAGTCGGCAAAACGTGTGCTGCGTGCAAAGCATGCTTTGGGGGGAATTATTGATTTTATCTCGTCAGAGCACCTGCCGTGATAGTATCTATAGAAAAGGGAAAGGGCAGAGACATCTCTTCGATGAGCTAGCGAGTCGAGGGAGTCGGTGAGGGTAGGATCGTCAATTAGCCTGACGGCTCGTTTCTGAATTGCATCAAGAGTAGCAAGAGAATATTTTGAGGCTCCTCTCCATAGATAAGAGCCGTATTCGAGACAGGGGCGGATTTGGGCCTTGTAGATGGTGAGAAGTTGTGGGGGTTTGTAAAATCGCTTGGACCTGAATAAGAAGCCAATCTTCCTTGCTGCAGATTTCGCCACAGAGGAGATGTGTTCA
>JALMQS010000099.1:22788602-22803843 GCA_024734495.1 Forficula auricularia
CGCCTAGAAATTAGACAACATTGAGTCTTATTTGAATTAAAGTTAACAGCAATAATAATTGCAATAAGCAATAATTTCAATAATGTATAGTTAAAAATTAAAAATGATTTACTATTTAATAAAGTTTTTATTGGTGGCTCAATTTTTTTTCACTTCAGCAGGGCCGGATAAAGGGCAATTGGAGCGATTGGGCCCAATCGGGCCCCGCATTTGAAAGGGCCCCGCGTTACCATCAAAAGGAACAAAATTTTTTTTCGAAATTTAAAGCAAATTGTTTTTGACGATAATGGATAAATTATGAATTATTCAAATAATTAAAAATATATTTATTTTAAGTTCGCATTGCTGGATGAAATTTATTAATGTGTTTATTATTATATAATATATACTTTATAATATAGAAAACTGATATGTTAGTTGAAGAAATGGAAGCTTTAAAATCTTTTTTTCCTTCAGAATCCATTTAAAATGTTCAAATTTTTATCGGATAATGATAGAGCAACGGCATTTCCAAACTTGTTTATTGCTCTCTGAATATTCTTAACAATTCCAGTAAGCGTTGCTCCTGGAGAGAGATCATTTTCTAGGCATAAACTAATAAAAAACTATCTGAGATCGACAATGACTCGGGATAGATTAAATAGTTTAGCAATTATGTCGATTGAAATTGAAAACGCAAGGAAATTAGATTTTCAAACAATTTTAGAAGAATTTACAGACCAAAAACTTAGAAATATGTAAATTCATGTATTCATATTCGGTGATATAAATTTATATTCAATAAATGTATTTTGAACATTTTTATTTTTTAATTTATGTAGAAGTTTACCTATCTGATGATCCATGACATTTGAAATATTTATATATATATATATATATATATATCTATCTCTCTATATATATATATATACTGAATTTGAATTTTATTCAAATATTTAATATATAGAGAGGGCCCCGCAAAAAAAATCCAATCGGGCCCCGCACCTATAGGATCCGGGCCTGCACTTCAGTTTATAATAATATAGATTTTATTTTGTCGACTACTGATCAAACTACCCTTTAGGAAAAATGAAGAACATAATGATTGAATTTACCAATTAAAAGCTTGCAAAAGGTGTTTAATAATCAGAATTTAAATTCAACTGTCCATTGTGAATGAGAGACGAGAGTGAAGTTTAATGGAAAAGTGAAACAACGGATGTTATCCAATTCAATTTTAATTTGATCTTCTCGCTAGATCCTATTTCAAGATACCAACCCCACCCCACCCTTCCTCTTTCACCTCCTAATCTCCCTCTTAATTGATTTTGTTAAATAGAGATTCAATTCTGAATAATCTTGTCACTTAAGAACTGTTATATAACATTTGTCGATTTTTAGTTCAGTCAACTCAATTCTTAATTAAGAACACATATATCATGTTTGTCCTGTTTTTTTCATCAGATAAATTACGAATGACATGAAAATAGTTATAGGAGGATACCTTTCAAATGAAACAATTATGAGACACCTTTAGACACATTTAAGTTGGACACCCCTGGTCTAAAACAGAAGTATATGCATTAGCAATCAAAGCGAATACAAGACAATAATTATCTTAGTCTAAATACATCATTATCAAGGTTAATATTTTCATAGGTAGACGACTAATAATATTAAAAATAAGCTGACGTGTTCTGATGTGGCCATCTACTTGACTTTACCATACAACCTGGCCCATCACTTATATTTAATATTTAATAAAATTATTTATAATCATAATCATGTAGGGGAGGGGGGTTAGTTTTTGCATTTTTGGATTCCTGGGGGCACACTGATTATGTATACAAAATTTGGTTGAGTTTGGTACAAAAGCCTATATTTTCATTTTTTGACAGCCCCCCCCCCCCCACACCCATTTCGAGCTTTTTTGCATTTTTAGAATTCTGCGGGCACACTGATTATGTATACAAAATTTGGTTGAGTTTGCTCAAATAGCCTAGATTTTTAATTTTTAACCCCATCTCCACCCCCCTTAATTTTGGGTCGATTTGCACCAAAATCTAATCAGCTCTTATTCTCAATGGACCAAAACTATATGTGAAATTTGGTTTTGATATTCAAACTAGTTTTTGAGCTAGCTCGTCCACAAAAATTTGGTAACGCCCAGACAGACAACCAGACAACAGACATTTTGACAAAACAATTATTATCTCAAAAAATATATTTTTTCGATGTTTACTTATTAGAGCTTTTTGTAGAGCAAAATGCTCTGGCTTCGCTCAATTTTTTTAATCAAAATAGTTTCAGCCGTTTTTGAGATATTTTGAAAAAAAACACTTTTTTCATGGACGATTACAATACTTGACCATACCCTCTATGGTAAAGTAAAAATCTTATGGACCTTTGTCTATGATTAAGACGTTGAGGTGGACTGATGCCTCCATAATTTAGTTTTTGGAGTGCCCTGTGAGCCCTTGAAGCTCACTCTTAGTTAGGTTTTCTAAGTCACTTGTTTCACATTAATTTTTTTTTAGGTTTTCACCTCTCGCTTGTTTATTACAATTAACAAGCAAATATTTTATTCATATAATATTTAAATTATATTTATTTAAACTCCTCGAATTTATTTTTTACCATACTCGTAAAGTTTTATCATTGCATCTTCCCTATTTGTAAAGAATTTTTTTTAGTATGTAGAAGATATGATGGTATTTTAAAGGTATTTTAATTAAAGTCAATGTTGAAAGAAGGACATATTTTTTTAAAGCTAGTTAGCTTAGCTAGCGAAAGCCTTGGTGTTGATTTAGAAGCGACGGTCAACAAAAAACACAGTTACCACTGGGACAAGAGAGGGCTGTTTTGCAGCTTGAGGGTAGAGATTTGGAGAAGATGGGGGAGGGGGAGGGGGAGAAAAAACTTTAAATTTCCATGATCTCTCAAGAGTCCTTTCGCCTTTCGCCATTTTCATAGTCGTTTTATTTCCCAGGGCGAATAAAAAAAGCAAATTTATAAAGACATCGTATACGCCGAATTCATTAAGATTAATCTGAAGTCTTCTAAGGAATTAGCATTCACTTTCCAAAGAAGCCCTGGATAATTAGCTTTGGTAAGTTTAATTGCATTTTTTTTATTTATTTTTCATTTAAGTATTTTAGGCACATTGAATGCTAATTGAAATTATACAGGGTGTCTCGTATCACAACGATAAACCTTGAACAGTGGATAGGGCAATTTACTACGGTCGTAAACATAAAATTTGTTTTTAATAAAAGCCTCATAGTTTTCAAGTTATAGGCATTTTTTTGAAATGATGAAAATCGCTACCCTGCCCTAAATATCGAAATGCTGTGGCTACAAATTTACATATTTTTTTATTCTAATTTTTCTTACACAATCCTGAATTACTATTGATCATAATTCAAAATAAAACCATAAGTACTATACTAGACCTAGGGCTTCACCCGTATAAAATTACGATAGTCCAACAGTTGAATGAGCGAACAACGTCTCACTTTTTGCCAAACAATACTCGATATATTTGAAGAAAATGAGGATTTGATCATCATACAGAGCGATGAAGCTCATTTTTATTGAGAGCGCCTTCGAATTTGTGTTCATGAAAATAGCAATCATTTGTCAGGCATAATTTTTCTCATAACCATTCAATAATGGCATAGTTTAGAGATTGTTTCTAAGATTTTTTTTTTACTTTATCCAATTCGAAGCATGGTGAAAGTATTGTAATTGGTCTCGCGGCAAGCGCGACTTCAAATGGTCCTAAGGTAAAGACTACGGAACCCATGGTCTCATTTAAAGTCACAAATTCTAGTATTCAATCCTAATTAAGTACCTCGGGGACCACAAAAAACTTAAACAAAGTTTTTAGTAAAATTATATTTTAAAGTACTTTACTCTAGAGTAAAATAGTACCTTTTTTTTAATTTTCTATTTTAAATACTTTAAAATTTATTCATTTGATTGGTTTATATTACCTCATTTAAACTTTATTAAGTAAGAGTGGAAAGGCTTCTCTCTGTGAAATGCTAACAATTTAGGAGGAAATTTTATAAGTAACAATAGCAAATGCGTTGTTTTCTTATCCGTTATTTTTGCTGAATACATAGAGGAATCGTCTTAAAATAAAAAATAAAGGTCGATTTTTATCTAATACTAGAGGAATAACCTTATTGCATTCCATTTTTGACGTTTAGACTATTAATGTCAACCTCTACTGAAAACGTGGAAGAATCGACTTAAAATCAAAAAGACTAAATTCTTTTTTGGTAAACAACTCAAGCTTGAGTTGTTTGACATAAAATTAGTCTTTTTGATTTTAAGTCGATTCTTCCACGTTTTCAGTAGAGGTTGCCATTAATAGTCAAAACATCAAAAATGGAATGCAATAAGGTTATTCCTCTAGTATTAGATAAGAATCGATCGTTATTTTTGATTTTAAGTCGATTCCTCCATGTCTTCAGCGATGGTTACCAATAATAATCGAAGGGTCAAAAATCTAATCTAGAATTGTTATTCCTCAAGTAGTAGATGAGAATCGATCGCTATTTTTGATTTTAAGTCGATTCCTCCATGTCTTCAGCAATGGTTACCAATAAAAACCGAAATTTCAAAAATCGAATGTAGAATGGTTATTCCTCGACTGTCAAATGAGAATCGATCATTATTTTTGAATTAAAGTCAACATAAACTGCAAATTGCAAGTGATATCTGATTAATAATAAAGGAATAAACATATTAATATTTCAAATGATTTTGGATAAAGTTTAGCAACGATCCCTTGCAGTTTATTTTAAATCTGCAGAGATATGCTTTCCTGAATAACATCCGTTTACCGTGTGGAGCTGTAAGCTAGTAAAATTAATTAATGAACCGCTTGTGATGCTCGGGTTTAAAAAATTATGAATGTTCAAATAAAATGTTTCTCAATGATATTAGTGGACTGTACGGTGTGAAGTCATCTATATATATATATCAAATGACCATGATTTATGGATTTATGAAGGAATTTAAGGGAAGAATAAACTAATTAAATTATTAACAGTTTTTTATTGAATGAAAAAAAGAAAAGTAATTATAAATGAGATGATAAAATACGGCGGCAACGAGTTGATTAACCAACTTACCTCATTGCTCCAAAATATCTTTACGCTACTAGAAATACCTGCGGATTGGAAAGTGAGCACAATAATACCCGTCTTTAAAAAAGGTAATAAAAAAGACCCAGAGAACTATAGAGGGATACATTTGTTGAACTCTATACTTAAGCTACTCTCCAAACTCGTTCTAAATAAACTACTTACTTATATATCACCCAGAGAAGAACAACAGGGTTTCCGCAGGAATAGATCAACAACCGATGCAGTATTTATTGTTAGACAGCCGAAAAGGCCATCGAGTTTAACAAACCTGCCTTCCTCTGTTTTGTGGACCTTAGCAAAGCTTTTGATAGAGTTCGTCTGAAAGACGTCGCCGACTGTTTGATTAGAAGGAATGTGCCATCCCAACTGGTTAAATTAATAGTCGAAATAAATACCCATTGCGCTGCTAAAATAAAATCCAAACAGGGAGATTCTGATCTTATTGCTCTTTCGCGCGGAGTTAGGCATGGGGATTCCCTTAGTCCTATGCTATTCAATGTGGTTATGGACAGGATTATAGAGGGCATTCCAACTCGGCTAGGCTAAAAAATGGGCGAAACATCTATACCACTAGTGTGTTATGCCGACGACGCATTTCTGGTAGCGGAGAATGAAGAAAGTCTCAAAGATCTCTTAGATGCCTTCATTTGCATGGCGGAATCCCTCAATATGCAAATATCAACATCCAAAACAAAATGCTTAGTAGTAAATAGAGAACATCTGACCTGTAATATCAACCTTCAGGGATCACTAATTGAGCAAGTCCCTAAATTCAATTATCTGGGAGTTGAAATATCCAGCAATAGGGACTTGAATCTAGAAGTTAAGCACCAAATATTAAAAGGGACGCGTATAACCGGATGCCTTAATAATGTCATATGGAAGAATAAACATATGTCCGTGGAAAGTAAAACCAAAATCTACAAGACGTGTGTGAGACCTGTCTTAACATACGGAATTGAAGCGAGAGCGGACACAACAGTGACACAACAACTACTCCAGACGGCAGAAATGAGGGTCATCAGAGCAATACAAAGAGAAACAGAGGAAGACCGAAGAAACGATGGGCAGAAAGTTGAAGGACGGAACTCTTCCTTGGGAGAAAACAGGGTACCTAGCCTAAAAAGAAGATGAAGAAGAAGAAAAATTATAAATATTTAAAAAAAGAAGGTGGTCTGATGTCCAGATGAGGTTGATGTGGTGGCGTCGTCAAATCCTAGCTACGGCTGCCTGGTTGACGCTAGGTTCAGGCTGATGCTGATGACGCCGTCTTTCGAGGGCTGTCAATTCGCTCAATGCAAAATTATTTCCTTGTCCCCAAACGATTCGGATCTTTCTTGAGGTCCCTTGAAATGTTTATTCTATAAAACGAAATATCGAGTATATTAAACACTCAAATCTCCAAAAACAAAATATGTTCAAAAGGATGTTGGAAGATAAAAAAGAAGATGTTACGTCTGTCTAAGTTGAATAGAAAAGAACACTTCGCTGGGATACAGCCCGATACCTCGACTTGTAAGTCATATTGGTGATCGGAAACTTATTTTAATTTTTTCTTAGATTTGGTATTTTAAATGTTTGTGATTTATAATTTAAATTTATATTGAAGTTAAGACCGAATAAATGTTTAAATATATGTTTACAAAACATTGATTAGGTTTATCCTAGCAAACAAGATCAAGTTATAACGCAATTGACAACGAGAGTTATTATACCTAATTTGTGTTTTCCATGTGAAATTTTTATTATTTGGAACATTTTTTTTCATTATTTATTTATTAATTTATTGTTCTATTTATTTATTATTTAATTGTTTATTTATTGTTTATTTATTTGTTTGCTATTTATTTATTTATTTATTATTGATATATTTATTTATTATTGATATATTTATTTATTATGTATATAGTTATTTATTATTTATTTTTAATTTATTGTTCTAATTATTTATAAACTCATGGTAGACTGGCTACAATGGAATTCATTCCAAGGCCATTAGGGGGAGAGAAAAGAAAAAAAAAAAAAAAAATATATGTTTAAATTTAAATTAAAAATTCGGGCGGGGTTTTTGGAATTTGGATTTTGAAAACCTTTTGACTTTATTGAACCAATGTTTTTAAATATAAAAAAAGAAAGCTGTATAATATTCAGCTCCACCATGACTCACATGGTAAAGTCATGTAGATGGCCACATCAGTTTATTTTAATTTAAGTATTATTTATATAATAATAAATAATGTAAAGGACGATTGAAATTAAAGTCTTTTCGTTTAGTTGTCATCCCTAAATTTAAAACAGTAAAATCACTATGTTCCTATGTACATATATCACTTGATTTAAATCTTAAGCTAGTTGACATCTAATTTCATTTCTCTGACGGATTACTTACACTGCCGGGGCTGTGACTAATTACATTCGCTCGGTTTAACACTGATTAGTGAAATGTCTGACTATATACGGGGATGATATTGACTCAATTATTTATCATACATCTTTGGCATTATATAGACAAATAGGTAGGTTCATGCGAAATATGAATCCAAGTATCGCACATCAGATATATTACTTTTTATATTCTGACCCTTTTCAAACTTTCAATGCAAATTTTTATAATTTGTACGTTTGAAAGCCCCATTCTTTTATAAAAGTTATAGATAATTTAACAAGAAAATATTCTTATAGTAATTTTTTAAGTTTTCTGTTTAACACCTAATTTTTTTCTCTAAATTGAAATTTATTCAAAAAATAAAATATTTATTAAATGAAAACAATTAAGTATCTATTTTTAAAAATAAGATGGTTATTTTTTTTCAAAATTTCAAAGATTTTATTAGAAATAATTTTATATTGCTTATCAGAGGGGGTTCAACATCTCAGAAGTTGAACCTGAGAACCAACATGCTTTCCAGGCAGTTTCTCTAACCCTTGAGACAAAAATCACTCCGACTCGCAATATAAATATAAGAAAAGCCAAAATTCTTCACTCATCTCAATTCAAGCGGAAAAGCAAAAAATAAAGCTTAACCGAAAAAAGTTTTCGGCTGCGGTCCATTCATTTTTTTAATAAATCGATAGATTGTAATCGGTCTCGCGGCAAACGTGACTTTAAAGGGTCCTCAGGTAAAGTCTATGAAACCCATGGTCCCAATTAAAGTCACAAATTGTAGTATTCAATTAGGTTGAATTTTAGCACGTGACGGTTTTGCCAAAAAATTACATGGAGTCTCGTCGAAAGGCCAAAAAGTGCGATTTATACTTTATCCAATGCGAAGCATGGGTAAGGTATAGTAATCGGTCTCACGGCAAACGCGACTTCAAAGGATCCTCGGGTAAAGACTACGGAACCCATGGATTAAATTAAATCTTAATAGGAGAATTATTCAGCATTGTGTACCAAAAATTAGAATAATAAAATATGTAACTTTGTAGCCATAGCACCCTGCTCTAAATATTGAGATGTTGTGGCTACAAATTTATATATTTTATTATTCTAATTTTTGTTACACAATCCTAATTAATCCTGCTATTGACCAGAATTCAAAATTAAATCCTCAGTAGGTACTTTTGAAGAAAAAAAATATTTTTCTCGGACTTATGTTTTAAAAAATTTTCATCAGCTAAATTTGAATCATCTTTAATATAAAAAAAGTCTAGTATTCTAACATGCCAAGTTATTTAAAAAAATTGGCCCAATTAGTCAAGATTTCAAAATGGTACAGCACTTTCAACTTGCTTTAAATTAATCTTTGGATATTGTAGACATTAATACTATAATAGCTAATAATAATGCCATTTAATATCCAAAGATTAGTTCAATTAAGATGCAACATAATAGATTAACATAATAGATAAAAAACTATCAAAATATAATTTTAAATTAGTTAATTTTGCCAAAAAATACAAATATTTTTTTTCTAAAGAAGGAAGTACAAAGTGCTGTACCTACCATTTTGAAATCTCTATTAAATATGTAAATTTGTAGCCACAACACTTAATTATTTAGGACAGGGTAGTGATTGTCACCATTTAAAAAAATGCCTATAACTCGAAAACTGAGATTATTTTATTAAAAAAAAAAAAAAAAAAAAATAGGGTCTGGACCGTACCAAATTGCCCTAGTAGCACAATGTTTCAAAATATATAATAACTATATAGGTGCTATATAGATTCTCGAAATATATTTAGTTACTATATAGTTTGAAACATTGTACTACTAGGGTGCCCTATCTCTTGTTTACGGTTTATCTTTGTGATACGGTATACCCTGTATATATATATATATTCTCTATATCATTTAATGATATAGAATATTCCTAATGTGAAATATTCCCTGGGTCCTGACTCTTTAAGAGCTTCTATCTCAGAGATGAAACAAGGTAATTTCACTTTGTGACTTCTAGGTGGAAATAATCAATGCCCTTAATAAAATGAAGGAAGGGATTGTAAATTAGGAGTGTCGTGATGATTTCAAATAAGGAAGAAACTAATGTGAAACTGGTGTAGTGATCACACCAGTTGATTTTTAATATGTACAATTCTGCATTATATCATTTATTATTCAACATTTCGTCTACGTCATTGATTTGTTTTATCAAAGGAAAATAAAGGAAAAGAAAGAAAGAAATGAGAGAGAAAAAAAAACAACAAAAACAACTTGAATTTTTCCAAATGTTTGATATTAATTTTGTTTGAGAGAAGAAAATAGGATGTTGTTTTTTTTTCAATAAAATAATTGTTTTCAATTATATCCGAAAAAATGAATAAAAAAAAATATTGAAAAATGTTTTTTTTATTTATTTATTGGATCGTGTATATTGTTGTAGGTGCAAAAATATTTGGCCAAAGAGATAAATCTGAAAACATGGCTTGCGGTGGTGTCTGTTTGCTTGTGTGTCCTTCTGTCAAGCCCTTTGCCATCCCCCCATTAATGAACCGAGGCAAAGAGACAAAGAGGTTCTTGTTTCTAGCAGAGCACGTGACTTTATTAGCTTATGGGCTGTTAGTTTTTGCATTTATAGACTTCTGGGGTCCCACTTATTATGTATTCAAAATTTGGTTGAGTTTGGTCCAAAGACCTAGATTTTCATTTTTTGACCCCGCACCCAATCTTAGCCCCACAATAAAAATAATAATCTTTTTGTCATTATAAGTTCATTTTATACTAGGTATACTAACTGCTCCAGGGGTGCCTTCGGTATTAATTTTTTCAATTATATAAGATTGAATGAACAATATAAGGAAATATTTATTTAACGCATTGTCTAAGCATGACCGTTATCTGACCAATCAGAATCGTTCTAATAATTTAACGCTTTCATTTGGCTATGCACTGGCCAATCAGATTGTTTCGATTATACAAACATATATGGTATATAAATACATTCTTTTCCTTTTTATATAATATATATGTAGATTTCAAATTGCTTGTTTTTTTTTAGTTTGAAAATCTTAACATTTTAATTTTAACCCCCCGCCCCCCCCCTTTAATTTTGAGTTCGATTTCTACCAAAATATAATCAGCTCTTAATCTCAATTCACCAAAACTATCTGTGAAATTTCGTTTTAATATTCACGCTAGTTTTTGAGCTAACATATAGTACGTCCACAAAAATTTGGTTACGTGTACCTACTAGCTAACAGACATTTTGACAAAACAATTAATATCTTGAAAGATATAATTTTTTCAATGTTCACTTATTAGGGATTTTTTTAGTAGACCGAAATGCCATGGTTTCGTTCAATTTTTTTTAATCAAAATAGTTTCAGCCAAAATTCAAACAGATACGTCGCTAAAGAAGATTCGCTTCAAATAATAATAATAAAAAAAATGTTATATTTATTTATTGGATCGTATTTTTTGTTGAATAGGTGTAAAAACAATTGGTCAAAGAGATAAACGTGACAACATAGCTGGCGGGGGCGGTGTATGTCTGTCCTTCTGTCAAGCGAAGCGCCCACCCTTTGGCATCCCCCCATTAATGAACCGAGTCAAAGAGACAGAGAGGCTCTTGTTTCTAGCGGAGCACGTGACTTTATTAGCGTACCGAAAGTTTGTCTTTAGTCTAATTGCGTTGGTGTTTCTACTGAGGTAATTAAGTTATCTATTGTGAACCCTGACTGCTGGCTGTGAACGAGTTCACTGCCGTTGGCCACCCAGTAATGGAAGAAGAGCCACAAGGGCTCCTCATTTGAATACACGAAAGCATTGGTACATGTAGGGGGGACGAGGATCCCCTTCGCTCCCTTGGCCTCCACCCACCCCCTGGCTATATTTTGACATTGCGATATTATATTCTGGACGTGAAAATGAAGGCCTCCGTCCCTCGGACGTCCGACCACCATGGATATTTTTAATGTTTGTTCCAAGCAACAATTTTGTTAATTCTTTAAAACAAATAGCCGTTCAAAAAGCAATGTTCAATTTCATTTAAACTTATATATACGATATATTAAATTAGTTTCAATGTTGAATAATTCAAGCATATAATAAAAGAGATAATTTATATTTATTTATTTATTTAATTAATTATATGAGAGAATGTATATGAACAATAAATAATACAGATAAATTCTTATAAGCTGATCATTTTGTGTAAGTATAGTTGAACTTACACTATATAGCGTTTAAATGGTTTAAAAATTATTATGAACAATTTCAAATAAAGGTCAAATTATTTATTAATAGTCAAACATTTGAACGTTCAATCTGAAATTATACAGGGTGTCCCGTATTACAACGATCAACCGTGGACAGGATATTTTTTTAATAAAAGTCTCATATTTTCGAGCATTTTTTGAAAAAGGTTAAAATCGCTACTCTGCCCTAAATAATTAGATGCTGTAGCCACAAATTTACATATTTTATTATTCTAATTTTTGGTACGAAATCCTGAATAATTCTGCTATTGATCAGAATTCAAAATAAAACTATAACTACTATACTTTTGGAGAAAATAAATATTTTTTTTTGGTCTTATTTTTTAAAAAATTTTCATTAGCTAACTTTGAATCATCTTTAATGTAAAGAAAGTCTAGTAGACTAGCTTTGCTAATTGTTTAAAAAATTGGCCCATTTAATAGACATATAGTATTTCTTCAAGTCAGAAATATATAAATTCGGATATTATTTTCACTTAATATCTGACAAAAATCACTTGCATTAGATTCGCGATCAAATGAAGTACAAAGTGTTGGGTTGGGCGGGGTGTCGAAGGTATCTGTGGATACGGGTCTTAAATAGCTGAAGGTTATAAGTCCCGGTAAAGATGGTGGCAGGGAGCGAGTTCCAGTCTCTGGAGGTCATAGGGATAAAATAGTTGGCGAAAGCGCTTGTTCGACTTTTATCCAAACTGACAGCAAAGGGGTGCTGAGCGTTTGAAAACCGCGTGTTTCTCGTAAAGAGGGCATTAGGGGGATAATTGATTTCAGCTCGACTGAACAGACACCGTGATAGTATCTGTAGTACAGGGAAAGGGCAGAAACGTTTCTTCGGTGAGCCAGGGAATCGAGTGAGTTGGTTAGAGCCGGGTCTCCTATTAGTTTAATTGCTCTCTTCTGAATTGCATCCAGTGTAGCAAGAGAATGCTTGGAGGCACCCCTCCACAGATGAGAGCCATATTCGAGACAGGGACGAATTTGAGCCTTATGCAATTATTATTTATTTTGTTTATTGGGCCTCCGAGGAGCGGGGCGCCTCTTACAAAGACAAAAGACATTTCACAAGTTTATTTACAAACTCTTAACACTTTCAGCTTCAGAACAAATTAATTCAGATTTAGAGCGGGTGGCTGAGAGTTACGTCTAGGTCACTTGTTTCACATTAATTTAATGTAAAACAAGTGACCAAGAAATCTTAACTCATAGTAAATGAATATTGCATATAATATTTATTTACTTTTATCTTTTTTATCTAGATTATTTTCTACTTAATAGAACTAGTTAAAATTCTTGAGCTTAAAAAAGTTTATTTCTCGTGTCAATCCAGTAGATAGTTATATTGTACATATTACCATAATAAAAATGGAGCATTTGTTTGCTGAAGAAAGATATTTCATCCAGAAGACTTGCGATACACTCTGGAATATCACAGAACATTGTCGGAAAATGATTAAATTATCAATTATTATTAAATTATTTATTCAATAATTAAATATTTTATCATTATTATTTGATAATTAAGTTGAATAATTGTTAAGAATAATTAATATTTGGATTTTTTTGAGATCTAATTGATTTTATAATTTTTTTATTTGATATTTATAGTTGTGATGTAAACTACGTTCTGAAATGTTCAACGAAAATATTGATAGACCAATTTGACTATTAAAAATTTTAGATGCAATTCAGAGGCGAGCTATCAGACTGATAGGCGATCCTACATTAACTGACACTCTCGACTCCCTAGCCCATCGTAGATCTGTCTCCGCCCTACCCCTTTTTTATAGATATTACCATGGCTTTTGTTCTGACGAATTAAAATCGATAATCCCACCAAAGGCCTCATTTGCCCGAAATACACGATTTTCTAAAACTCAACACACCTACGCGCTTAAACTAGATACTAATCGAACAAACGCATTCGCCAATTCATTTATCCCTATGACATCTAGAGACTGGAATTCTCTTCCCCCGACCGTCTTTCCAGCTACTTATAACCTTCAAACTTTCAAGACCAGCATCCACAGATACCTTCGACCTCTACCCAATCCCTAAATCTCCCCTTATCTTCACGTTACAAAGGTCCACCACGGACTTCAGAGGTTGTACCTTCTTGGTGCAACTTCTTCTTGTATCAATATCATTATAAAAAAAAAAAAAGACTAGGCCAAAGACAAACAGTTTCGAGTGCTAATGATGATGGTAATATTATATATACCTATTTTTTTCTGCCTTTGAACATTAAGCTATATTATATTATGTGTATATATATATTTAATCAAATATCTTAATCTTCATCTCTGTTCCTTTTTTTCTCTGTCCCAATAAGAGTCTCGGTGACTCAGTTCAAATGCTGATACTACGTTCTTTCCAGGAGTTTGAATTATATTTCAAAAGAATTTCAATCTTAGAAAAGTATTAAAAACAATCGATTTTATATTGCGACATCTATTTTCTCTCTCTTTTTTTTCATTTCTTTTTCTCCTTAGAGAATTGTTTGTGTTTTAAATCAAACTTTGGACAATATTACGTATAGTTGAGGTGTTAAAGCTATCGAGTTTGTTGGGAGCTTAGCCTAATCAAAACGTCATTAACAGTGGTCTTTATAAGAAGAGGATTACGAGAGCTGTCTTTAAGCGTTCTCTGTTAACTTCGATGATCATTCTAACTCATTTAATAATAATTAGGCTGTGAGAAGAAAAAATCCAAAATGCTTATCCTGGGATCTCCGAAAGAGGTGAAAACTTTAATTGAATTATCTTTTCTCTCTATATCTATATTACATAAAAATTATACAAAATGTCGAGGATTTTCTTATGAGGGGGGGGGGGGTGTTGATTTGCTCATTGATATATGAGTTAAAATTAAACAAAAGTATTCTCCAATCAGCTACGTCTATAGGTATCTACATATATAAAAAAAAAATTGGCAGGGTTCTTGATTGATAATTTTTTATAATAATAACTTTTTTTAACCGTAAACCTACAAATTCCAGTCGAGTATTTATACGCTGATTATCATGCAACTTCCTCTTTGATTTTCAAATTACCACTTGTTTTTAGCTCAATTAGAACTCGAGTTCTAATTAAAAAACTAAAACTACGTGATTATAAAGGATAAAAACACATGGTCCTATTTTTTAAGTTATAACTCTAGTTCTAATTGAGCTACAAACAAGTGGTAATTTGAAAATCAAAGAGGTTGCTGTTTTCTATGTCAACAAAATTTTTTGATTTCAATTCTTGAATCAAGAGGTGGGTTTTAACTTTTTCAGGGGGTTGGAGGGGGAGTACCTAAAATTTTTAAATATGATAGATATATTTAAAACTGCGATTTATTAATTGAAAAGTTTTTGTTTTGCCGAGAGTAGCAGAGTTGTTGATTCACAAACAGAAACAAAGAGGTTGTCCTCTGCTTGATGCAAATAAACATACACACATATATAT